>JAHDVE020010341.1:0-44842 GCA_022606495.2 Halesus radiatus
CACAGAAAAAAAATAGGTAACTGGGAACTAAACTCAGATCCTTAAGTCTTACCGGGATCAACCATCCACCAATTGAGCTATTGACACCTAATTATAGTCGGTCATACAATGAGGTTTATAAAATTCAATAAAGTTTAATCTTCGAAGATAATGTTAACAAATCTCTAATAAAATTCGAAAAAATACAGAAAATAAAAAGCTGAATCGAACCCAGGACCTTTCTCTTACCGGTACTAGCTAACCGCTGAGCTAATGAGATTTTTATTACTTTCCTCATTTATTGTTTATTAGGAATACCTAGTTCATAACTTGATCGATATTTCGCCTTTGTTGCAAATTTTTGGAAATTGTACATACACGATGTTATTGCTGAATTTGTTTGTGAGACAAATTAAATATTTAGTTGTTGTATTTCGTGAAGGCAATCTATTATATATATATATACCTACTGTGATTTGTTTTGCACCTGTGCCACTATTGCAATTTAAATTTTATAATAAAATATTTGAAAGCCCATATGGGATATATATATTAATAAAAAATACATATTTTATAAACTTATTCCTAATAAACAATAAATTCTTCAATGATTTCCCGCGTGCAAAGTAAATATTCTGTATGTATTTTTTTATAAATAAATATTATCACAATCGCTGGTCGAATATAAGATTTCAGTATAAAAATCGTTTTGTTCGAAATATGGAAAATCTTTCTGTATCCTCTATGAGTGAGCCATCAATCAGAATTATTTGCGTTACTTGCACTTGTTTTAACTGCGATTAGTAACTAGATTTAAATAGTTATATGCTATTCAACCATTGTCCAGTAACCCCCCTCCTTAATTTAAAACTAAATTTTATTTTGCTCTAACACTCCTAAGCAAAAATTCGGTAGCTAGGACAAAAACAGTTTCGTCAGTACCACAATCACTAATCACCCTGTAGTTACTTACCGATGATGCCAACCGACCTTTGACAAAGGGATCTCAGGTTGATGACGTCACACAGCATCACCCTCTTCTCCCATCCTCTTCCCCACAAACAACAGTGATCATCATCTCTGTGGGGGGACCAAATAATTGAGATAATCCCAGGGAACAACTGAACCAAATTGACCGACGTAACAATTCAGTACTCAGGACTATTGTGAGAAAGATTGGGGTATTGTCTTTCTGAACTCAGTGATAGAATGAACATTCTATGGATCTTTCTGGATACCAATATTTTTTTTTTTTTACTTTTCGTTTCATAATTAGACAACAAAAAAATATCAAATCAAGATATGTGATTTCTCACTGTTCATGCCTCTAGTACATGGTCGGTCCAATAAATATTTAACTCTTTTTTGATAAACTTAACATGTAGAACACAAAGATCTTAAGTCCATTTTTTTAATCATAGTTTTAATCATAATCACAGTTCAAACATAAATACAAGTATATTTAGTTCTTTTTTCTAAAGTTAGTTTTCACAGTTAAAATAATTTTCAATGATTTAATTTATCAAAATCCGCCAAAATGCTCTAAAACTATGACTGGTCGGTTTTGATCAGTTTTGCGGTTAGAATGTCAAATATCAAAACAAGGACGAACTTTACCGTACATAATTTTATATTCTATTCATAGTAAACCATAACTACAATTATGCATCTTTTTAGGAACTTTAACTCAAAGAACAATAATAGTATTGAGCATTAATATTATCATAATATCCGTATTGATAATTGGTTTGCTCGTGAATACTTTAATTTATTTCACTAATAATAATTTTTTATGTTGAAAAACAATTATAGAATTTAAAGTAATCCCAATTAGGTTTAAATTTCGCCAAAACTAAAAAAATACATACTTAAAATACAAAACAAAAGTGAAAAATAAAAATGTCTATACTAATACAAAAACAGAATGCGCACGTGACGTCAGATGTTCCAAATACAAAAGTACCAGCATAACACGGCGTTTTTATGAGTCGATTTTTTTTTAATATTTTTTTTTTTTATATGAATACCTCACAAGAGTCCCAACTGCTCCCAACCGTCTGGAGCCAGTGAGACTATGACATTACCAATTGGGGAATTTTGTGAGGCTGAAGGTATTGGGGAGGGGAAGGAGAAGGGGAAGAGGAAGGTTGGGAATACCTGGCTATTCACATCTGGTCACCAAACACGGCTAAAAGCCATTTCAAGCAACGTTTCAATTCTGAATGGTGGTCTTTCACCAGGGCGATACTGGGAGTATCTTCCACTCTGGAACGTGCGCAAATATACTACATATTATTTTTTTAAATGAATTAATTGTGAAACAACACAAATTGATTAAATAAAAATTACTTGCGCACGCCGGGATTTGAACCCGCGACCTTCGGATTCGTAGTCGAGAGCCTTACCCCTCGACCATGGAGGCCGTCAGTATTTAAAAGTAAATTTAAAGTAGATTTATAAATTCTACGTATAATTATATATAATAAAAGTTATATATTCAGAATCGGCGTTTGCTGATTTATATGAATATGTATTTTTAAATAGATTAAATTTACACTGGAGTTCCTTCTTATGCAAAAGTTCAAGTTGGAATGAATTATACGCACTTTTAAGTGTAACTTTTCGTCGTGCCTCTTATTGCTGTTTTAACCCCAGACTTTTGATTCTATATAAATTTTGTTTTAAATCTAATTACAAATTATTTATTCCTTTCAGCTCGCTTTTTCCATTTTGCAGATATTAATGTTTCTAACAGCCGCTTTCCACCATTCATTCAAAATAAAGTTTCATCACCTCGGGAAAATATTATCAACCGCACTTTCATCGGTATAATATTTTCCCGGGTAATAAATAACATATCAATTAACCAAGCATTTGCCCGCCAGACATAGAGCCGTTAGACACGTCGAGACATATTCAATTATTTCTACATCTGAGTACCTACTTACCGGTTTTATGAACAAAAAACGTCTGTGACACTTTCACCGCTAATCGCGGCGGGCTAATTAACTAAATGCAATGTAAACTGAAATTAGTATTAAAGACAGAGCGTTTTCTTGAAAACTCGATGATCTAAATCTAAATGATCATCGACTGGGCTGAGGAACAGGTTGCTGTAGATTATAACATTGTTGATTCGTGGAGAAATGTGCGTGCACCTTTAGTTTATTGGAATCGTTAAACTTGCGTAGTAATTAGCTGTTTGTTGGTCTGATTAAGTAATTCGTCCGTAATCGAGATTTGCGATAGAAATTCCATCAATGTTTTTGTTATTATTATATTTTTTTAATTCATCTATACAATCTTAATCTAATAAGAGGGTTATGGTACTGTGCTTGTCTCACTAGAAAAACCTGTTTAGGAACATTACAAAATTTATAAAGTTTACGAAGTTTACAAATATTACAAAGTTTACAAAGTTTTCAAAGTTTACAAAGTTTTCAAAGTTTACAAAGCAATCCTCAACGATATCATCGAACCCTTAGAGCTTCTTGTAGAGGAGATAATGTACTTTTTTTTAAAGAATTTATCTAAACAAGTCTAATAAAAATGTTTCGATAATAATAAGAATAAAAATGTTTATTTATTTGAAACACAAGTATTTGTTTATTTATTTGAAACAAATACTTAATTCGGGCCATGTCAGAAGTCGGAATAACAGAAGAGAATGTATGAATGTGAATGAATCAAGAGGTGTATGCCGAGATCAAGTTGTTTGGCGGTCCGTCCTCCCTGCGTACCCCTGCGGTGAAATGGCGTTATGGTTAGCTAGTTAGTTTATTCATAAAATTTACTACTTTTTTGTGAATATCGCACAAGATTCCCAACTCCTCCCTGCTAACCGGAGGTAGTGAGCTACTGTATCCCCATTTGGAGTATGTTGTAAAGCTGAAGGGTATAATGGGGAGAGGAAGTAGATGAAGAAGATATGGTAATTACTAGTAATTACCTGGCTATTCAGATCTGGTCACCAAACACGGCTAAATTCAATTAAAGCAACTTTTCGAATCTTAATAGAGGTCTTTCACCAGGGCGATATTGAAAGTGTCTTATATATAAGATGGTATTAAACATCACAGTTCTAAATGAACAATAATGATTATGTGTAACCACTTGTAACAGTAGCTTGTAGTACCTTATTGAAAGCTTTCTGATGGTGATGCACCAACTGCACATCATTAAGGACAACTCAGGACATTGAAAACGGGTGCATACTAAAAATATTAATATTTTTCCATTATTTTATCACCGTGGATCATGTGAAATTAAAATACAAATTTATGCTCTCGGAAGAACGCAGTCGCTGTTGTTAAACAATTTAACCCAAAACACACTTTTTGAATGTGAAAACTTTCAGACTCACAATATACCCCAATGGGGGATATCATAGTCACAGTCTCACTGGTTCCGGGAAGCTTGGACACTTGTGCAGCATGAATAAAACATGTAAATAAAATAAAGACTTCGAGAAATTTTAATATCAGAGTCATTGAACGCCTAAAGTAATAATTATTCTGAATTTGCCAACCATGTTTTGGGGAAAAATCATTCTTTTGACATAAATAAAGGTTTAAACAATTTAGCATACAAATTTAACCGGTTGACAAATAGATAAATTTGAAATTTTATAAAATAAAAAGTGTTAATAGACAATTAAATATAAATAATAATCTTTTTTTTTAGATATCATCCTGAATTTTATTAACAATAATGATAAATTCTCTTTTAAATTCAAATATAAATTTGTTATTCAATGTTTTATAATAATTTTTATTTACATTTTTGATCAATTACTTCAGATTTGGTTTATGTTTATAATTTATCTATTCTTACATTAATGTGTTTTATGTTTATAATTTGTCTATACTTGACATTATTATTTTTTAGTTTTCTGTATGAATTGATAAGTAATTTTTAATTCATTTATGAATAAAAACCATTGAAAAAAATTACATTATAATGATCTCCTTTATTTCAACATCTGCGATCAACCTTCGAAAATTTCTCCGTCTTATGTACCTACATGTAATGAACAAGCTTAAGAGCAGACGTTTACAATGGTTTGGATATAAAGAGCGAATGAATGGAGAAAGGAGCGCATGGAGAAAAATCAGTCAACGGTTAATCGGAGAAGAAGTCGGTGACGTCCGAAGAATACATAGCACGACCAAATGAATCGGGTCATGTGAAGAGTCTGTATGAATGGAATGAAGCATGGAGTCTGTTCCAAGACAGACTTGAGTGGTAGTCTATTCCCTCTGCCTACACCTCGTGGAAAATGTCGTGATGATTAGTTAGTTATTAAAAAACAAACATTTTCATTTTCTTTTTATTATTGGTGTTATACAATGATACATACGAAAATTATCCATCCGAAATTGTGCAGTTTCGCATGCAAAAAACTGTTGTGAACTGTAAATAATGACAATAATTATGGGTATGGTTGATTGTAATAAGGGATAGATTTAAGGTTTAAATGGAGCTAGGATAACCACACATTTACCGAATAATGTAGGGACCGAACATGCTCCTCGAAAGTAGTTTTTTCTTCTCCGAACAAAAGAGCACTGCAGATAATTACTGTCAGATCACTGATCACTGAGCGTTCCATTTTTCAAAACGTTGTGTTTGGTTTGGGAAGGTAGGGACTAGATAAATATCAATTAAGGTAGGAACCAAATACACAATCATTTTAGTACCTAACAATTTTCAATTACCTTCAAATTACCCTAATGCCCAGCTGCGGGTTAACAAGAGCTCACTGATTTGACGACAAATAATTAAATTTGTGAATAAACCCTCCTCTTTACGATGGTTGGTGTATCTTTTACGACAAAAGGAGCCTCACCGCTGCCGAAGCCTCCTCATCGGACGGCTTAATAATAATCTCGGCCGTAAGAGCTCTACTCCGAGACCGAGCAATCCCTTGAGTCTTGAGTGCCTGCGATAATAATTAAACATGTTTTTTTGTAGTATTATTATGAATGGAGAATGTAATTGGACGGAAACAGGAAGGTCAGTACAAACAAAAAGAAGCTTCGGAAACACTCTTGTTTCAATTTTTCAATAAAATTTAATTGTTGGGTTTCTCATCAAAAACGACTAAGGATGCAAAACATTAATTTGAGATTCAGACTTATTTTATTATCAAGGAGAAGCCAATGCAGAGTTTCATTTATTTTCTTCGTCCTTTGCAAAATCAATATAAAAAATTGTTCCTTGACTTGAAGTAGGAAGGAGGGGTTAGGTGACGAACTCAACGAACGGAACTGCTGGCAGCCACGCCCCGGAGCATTTGAGTTACCAGTGTGCCTATTTCGTTTGTTCCTTGAGTTTTTACCATAGATAAGCCAATTTACAGAAATACTGATTATGGTTAAACAGATGATAGGTTACACTATTGCTTTTCTATCTTTTCCTGAACGACATGTCGTCGTATAGGCATTTTGCAGTTATCATTGGAGATCCATACCCGGGAGCGCTTGTAATCGACAGAAGCCCGTGTTATCTTTATGATGCCAATTGGCCGCATGTTGTGGCCCATATTCCGATCGCTGATGTTTACTCCACCTCAATGTATTCATTATCGAATTTGTTAATCTAAACGATAACATTTTTGAGAGATTTTTCAAAGATAGGTGATCTGATGACGTCTGCGTTTACTCCTTCCTACAATATGGGTTATCTCTTCAAAACTCATGTTCACATCTTTTATTCCTCTAAAAGTTCCTCCACACAGCACCCTGCACCCACACAGCACCCACAAAGATATGAATCGATTTTGTTCAGGGCCTCATACTTGAAGTAAATATAAAAAAATATAGCCTACATGCAGAAGACAGTGAAGAAAGCGTTTTGGAGACATCCTTACATATTTTAATCTAAACCAAAAATTATCTTTTTTTTCCATCATTAAAGATAATATTAACAAATCTCAAATGAAATATGAATCAAGATAAGGTTTATAAGCTTCAATAAGTTATTCCAATTAAAATTGAATAAATGTGTTTTTCTATTTTTTTTTAAACAATCGTCACTTGATTTCAGCGTGAAAAGTGTTGATTGGTCATATGGCTTCAAAGTGTTAATAAAAAAAAACTTATTTAGGTACACATCGATATTATGGTCATTCTCAGACGATCGATTGAGAAACAGTTCTCACCATTTATTTGACACCTTTCACACAACACAAACAGTTTTTCTGTCAACTGTCAGTGTCATTGCCATTTTAAAATGACGGACACCGAGTGACATCTATGGAGTAATGGGATAGTTAACTCAAAAAGGCGCAGGGCGGTCCATACACCGCCATGGTATCGCCTTGAATCATTGTTAGCGTCGAGGAAACACACTTCTTGCAGTGTTCAGCTAATAAAGTTGCCCGAATGCAGTTAATGTAACTGCAACTTCATTTTACAGTTGCAGTGACGGACTAGGCACTTAAAGTGATTAATTTTTGAGGAAAGATTTAGTCAAGTGTCATTATAAGTAAATAGCGTATATAAGATAAATGAATTTAAAAATATACTTAGTATTCATGCTTTAATCGTCAGGAATGAAAGCATCGTTTTCGAAACATGCATATATTGATGTATATTTATAATGTTGTGAATATTAAGTATATTATTAAATTCATTTATTAATAATACCAATCGTTTGAAGAAATTATAAATAGCATATACTTTTCATAACTACATGTCCTGGGTACGATGCATGTTGTCTCCTATATGTCTGAGATTTATGAGGTGGAATGACAAGTAGATGTATTAATAGTTAGAGTATAATGTTCGTATGTGTAGGAACAAAGAAGGATGAGACAACCATTCATTCGCTTATATCAACCTATGAGTCATGCTATCTATTTCATAGTCTGTTGTCCATTTCATACCCTTGGACATACTTAAGCTCAATAGTTAACACCAACCGTCCAATAACGATGTACGAGTACAACAATATGTAAAACAAAAGAAAATGTTTCGGTCAAATGAAAACAAAACAAGAGTTAAGGCTTTCTAAAAGTGAAAGGTGAATATGAAGAGATTCGAAAATTTCTTTTTATTATTAAAACGATTTTCATAAAAAGACAAACTTAGCAATAAGTGATAGATTTATTTATTATTGTGCAGAAATCATAAAATAAAATCTGAAAAAAAAGACAACTGGAATAAATCTGAAAAGAATACAGATAGAGCATAGTTTTATTATGTAATTGAAGTACTTGTACAATGAAAAAAGTGGTAGTTGACCTAGTATGTGAGTTGGTATGCGTAGTTTAATGACAATAATAAATCAGGGCAGCAAATTAATGAGCTGACAATTTTTAATAGAATTACTAAGTCAGTTGGTGTAGTGAAGTTGTCAGTTACAAAACTATTTACAATCTTTGATTGCATGAAAGCGAAGCATGAAACATGATTTTGTCAAACAAATAAGCTAAATACGATCAATGATCTCTGAGTCGGACGTGTGGCATCTGATCCCGATCGATAAAGAGGACTGGGGAGGAGGAAGACACAATCTATCGTTCCCTTGCGAAAGGGGAAAGATATCGACAAATTAAGGACTTTCGTTTTTGCTTAAAACTCTCATTTGTGTAAAACTTCTGAATTTGTACAAAATCCTTTTGAATAAATTTGATCTGCGGGCCTTGTACGTGGTTGTTGCGAGAATCTGAGTCCAGTGGGCGGTGGTAGTCTGGGAGTGGTCCAGGGTCAGCGGTGGTCGGAATGAAGATAAAAACAAGTCAGTAGAAGCAGAGCGAGGTAGGGCAGTCGAGATAGAGAAGTGTTGTCGTTTCGAGAGTTGCTGACTGACTGACGAATAGCTGTTTTCGCCTTCGGCACCTTCCTTTTATTGGCACATTTCCGTGCCGGTATCCGACAACACTTATCTCCCTCGCACCGCGTTGCCTGGCTCTTTCATTTTATTTTGTCATTATAGCAGTGATAGGACACTCCCCGCCATAATAAATTTGCATAAATTTACAGCCTCAATTTTGTTTAGTACGCCGGAACTACCCATCGGACGCGTAAAATTTGTATCCGTTGATCGCCGACATATCCGATCGGCAATTTTAATTTCTAAGAATATAAGTAGCTAGTCTGGATAAACTTATTATAGATGAATATAATGTTCATAAATATATAAAAATGTAACAATTATTTTTATAAACAATAATTATTAGCCTGAAACACTCATCCAAATTGAAAAAAACTTTTCGAGCAAAGATAAATGTCGCCGACGGGACTCGAACCCGCATCCTTCTGATTGCCGGTCAGATGCTCTACCATTGAGCTACGTCGGCTTATCATTATCGACATTTATCTTTGCTCGGAAAGGTTTTTTTCAATTTGGATGAGTGTTTCAGGCTAATAATTATTGTTTATAAAAATAATTGTTACCCTTTGCGCTATGCACAAAAATCTTGTCTTAAGTTTTTAAGAACTTTAGTTTATCAATTAATATATAAAAATGTTATCAGGTAAGCGATACAATTTACGAAAAGATCATTTTGCAAAAAAACAAGTAAGTTATTACGAATAATTATTACCTTGTAATAAGTACCTTGATAGTGCTTTAAGTAGCTAAAGAGAACTTAAAAATATAGCTAAATTTTCCTCAAATAGTCTTCCTGTCCACGTGGATTAAACGAAACTACGTGAAATACTCAAAAATGTATTTGCCATTTACTAAATGTCGCAGGATATGGAAAGGGTTATGAAGCGGATTGTTTAGGTGGCAGGAAAGTTGTAAGTCTAAGAAAATGTGATTGAAAAGATTGTTGGCTAATCTGATTTTTGTCTTATTTTTCCGGTTAAATTCGCCCCTGGCATTATGCATAACACTCGACACCTCTTCCCGCTGATGCTGCGGCGGTTTGCTCAAAGATGTCCATTACCTGACGGCGCAAAAACAGTCAAGAAGATGGCCGCATGAAGACACGTTCTGCGGGCGCATCCTTTCCTCTCGCGCCGGGCATTAAAATACGATTAGCCCCTCCCCTTACCTTCCTCTCCCTGCCATGGGAATTGTTGTAGTTCTATCTGTAAAATGCACACTTCACACCGTATATGGTTGTTTTATGAATAACTGAACTTGGTGCCAACGGAACAAAACACACAATCAAACGCAGAGAGGGCTAACTCCTATCTTCTCGCTTTATGACCTCCTGGTGAAAAGCCTATCGTGATACCTATCTAACATAAATGTTTTTAAAGCTTTGGACTTATACATACGCAATGGTGAGAGCTTTTCACGAAAAAGTTTCTCTTTTACCACAGCAAAATGATTTGAACCGACGATGATAATGAACTTGTGGATGTCTTAATAACTATATAGGTTCCAGTCAACTCATATTGTTCTTGAATAGTTTTAATTCACAGTGTACATTTGATACTTAATTTTAATAATTTGCTACTGGTTTTGAAACTTCCGTATCGCTAGCCATTCACTAGCGTTCTTAAAACTAACTCAACTTACACAAATACAGGAGTAATTTGATATTGTTAAATGGGGATTCGGGTCGGTTCATCTGACGAAAAAAGAAAACTAGATAATGTCCTTGAGGTAATTTTCCTACGAAAACGGCGGTATGGAAATAATATTCTTTTTAATTATTAAATTATAATATCACAAACACGGGAAGATGCATAAAAGTGGATGATGGAGTATTTGCTAAGATAGGGCTGTCTAGTTTGTTAAATAACTTGATAATCCTTTTTCGGAATGATTTTAATCACGACATTTGTACATTTAATCATTCTCAAAACAATATTCATGTTTATTCTATCGTCTGCATATCGTTCACCTTAAACATTATAATATTCATATTTCGCACAATTACTATTTCGCATTTATACATTTCATTACATTACTCGTATTATGAGCATGTTGTTCGGTGAGTGCACACGTTAAATATTGCAAATGAGATAAGGGTGTACGGTGTACAGATGAAGATAGCACAATACAGCTTTGTAGAAGCTAAGATATTCATCAGGATCAAGATTGGCATTTTGAAGTCTTCATAAAGGATTCACGAGTGGGTAGTTCTCTATTCAATTTACATAGAAGGGAATATACTCTCGGCTTACTTACATCGGAGTTTATTTATTTATTTATCAATATTCCTTACGACAGCCATAAATCCATTTTTGTAAGGTTCGTAAAACTTTACGATGGGCGTCACCACACCTTGACCGAAAGCGCACATATTTTATATTAAATATCAATGTGTTGCGGCGTGAATCGAACCCACATCTCATTAGTTACAGGCAAGTGCGTAGATCATCATGCCAAAAATACCGTTATTTATTTTGTTACTCATTTCACACAGAAAACTGAATAATTACACTTTTTGACATCAAAAGCAAATAAAAATCAAAAAGCTAGTTATAAAAATTTCCACTTGACAATTTCCAATGGAATACCTCGTCGTACCGCCCAGAAGCAAAAGGGCTCTTGTGCAATTTTTTTAGTTTGTAGTTAGAAATTAGTTCGTCGTTATGTTTTTATCATACGAAAATTGTATTTTAACCTTTATAAAACATAATACACGTAGTCTAAAATTCATCTCAAAATAATAAATAATAAAATCTGCAGAAATTTTTTTTTTATTGCGGATCCAAAGAGAGAAATCCTGATTAGCTTAGACGTAATTGTATTCACTTCAGAAACAGTTTAAATGAGTTGTTATCTGTGGTATTTTTTTGCAGTGCAATCTATAACACATGTGTATCTTAGTTCATAGTTTAGTATTATTCTGCCATGAAGAAGTTTCCGTAGCAGCGAAACCCGGTCGGCAAAAGTATATACCAAATAAAAGTGATGTTAACAAAGTTTTTGTTTTTATATTTTAAATTATAATGTCACATCACCAAGTTACCGCTTCATATGAAAATAAATTATTTATTCGAAAGAAACATTACTTAACAAAAAAATTTAAGAAAGCTTCGACTGCCCAACTAGGAACTAATCCCCTTTGAGGACAGTTAAATTTGACAAGTTTAGTTCATATTAAGTGAATTATACAAAAATAGCTAGTATTTAAATAGTATGGTAATATAAATATGTAGAAAAAAGTATAATAATTAAGTGTAAAGAGATGTGAATAATAGTATAGAAAAAAACAATTGTGCATACCAGATCATTTGAGTGTAGTATAATAATTAATAAAGAATAATAGTTAATTTAAAAGAAATAAGAAAAAAAAGTATGGAGTAATCGTTTAGGTATAGCAGATAATTTGAGTATAGTATAATAGTTAAGTACTTATGAAGAGATGGGAAAAACAAATATTCTGGAGTAAAAAATTATGTATATGTCTTTCATAAGTACTGGTTGGAGGAAAAAATGAGTTTAAAATTGTCTAATAAAAAAATAAAAGTAATATTTATAAGATTGATTTACGTATCACTCCGCTTTATGAGCCGACGACGAAACTCTGGGATTATGCCCGAAGAGGGTGCAGCAAATAGTTAATAACATATTAAATATATTTTATTCAATAAAAACAAAAAGTAACTTTAGTAAATTGTTTATAACCAAATGTTTGTCCCTTTTCCTTTCCATGGTTAGGGTTTTTAATCCAGTTAAGATGTTTTCCCAAAGACCACAAATAATATAACGTAAATTCATTCAAATAAATCAAACCATGAGATGGTATAATGATCTTCAAACTTTTCCACTGTAAAACCACTTGGTTAGTCAATATCTTAAAAAACAAAGATAAAATTCTTTGGTTACCGAAAAAAAGGTATATAGAAGTTAAGAAATGTATTTCTGATAATCCAACAAGGTCACAGGCCCAGCCCCCAGTGTGAAAGTAAATATTGCTTTTCCCATGGTAATTTTTTATTTTGCTTTGTTTTGAGCTCAACATATAAAGCACCTGTATCTGACACCTATATTAACAGACGAAAACAATTAGACAAACGAAAACGAATATGGTCAAATGATGATTCAAGATAATAATCATGATATTTTAGAGGAGAACAAAGTTTTGGCGAAACTCCATAGACATAACCTATAATATATATATTCTATAAAAATAATATAGAATATATTTGCGCACGTTCCAGAGTGGAAGATACTCTCAGTATCGCCCTGGTGAAAGACCACCATTCAGAATTGAAACGTTGCTTGAAATGGCTTTTAGCTGTGTTTGGTGACCAGATCTGAATAGCCAGGTATTCCAACCTTCCTCTTCCCCTTCTCCTTCCCCTCCCCAATACCTTCAGCCTCACAACATTCCCCAATTGGGAATGCCATAGTCTCACTGGTTCCAGACGGTTGGGAGCAGTTGGGACTCTTGTAAGGTATTCATATAAAAAAAAAAAAAAATAACCACTCTACAACAAGAATAAATGAAATAGGACTTCCCTTTTGAAAAAAAAAACAAAATCCTAAACCTCATTACTCTATAGAGCCATGAAGATCTTCCAAGAAATACCAGCCAATATTAAAGAAGAGGAAAATGTTTTTCAAATTTAAGAAGGAAGTGACGAAATTCGTAAAGTGCAATTGTATATTATTGTAAAAAAAACTGTGTGTAAGATATAAATTATGTTTATATTATAATACATGTAACCGATCTGAACATGTGTTCTATTTTAAAATAAATAAATACTAGAGCTAAGTTATTTTCTGTCGTATTTCTGTATATTAACCGGTTTATTAATAAAACAAAAATTAGCTTATGCACTGTTTACACTTTTCAGGTAAAAGATTTATTGCTCTTTTACAGATTGGTCGTTAAGTTTTCTATCAGGAGCAATGCGAGTAAAAGATGGTGAAAAATCACCGTAATGAGAGATGAGAGTTTACCCATCTCACAGGTATGATAATTGCCTTGAAAATACCAAAGTTCATAAATACCTCCACAGATAGAATATACTTAATGCATCCTCCTGATCTCTCACCTGGGAACCATTGGACGACCATCAGAGGAAGAGAAGTGAGTAGAGATGTTCCGCAGAGGAAACAATCTGAATACGTCTATGATTAGCATCTCGGGGTAGTTCACACACCCAGCATCCCGCAGATCTCGAGGTAATAATAATCCGTCTCGTCTCGGAGGATTGCGGGAGGAAGTCCTCTCTGTAATGGACCATCTCATTTGGCGCTCTGCGGCTTGGCAGCGTCTTAACTGGCAGTAGGTGGTTAGTCGCGGTTAGTTGACTGTGTGAACTAAAACGACAAGTGCATTTTAACCTGTTTGTGCTCGTTTGAGTGGCAGAAGCGGGATAAAGCCAGCTGATTACAATATTTCTTATATTCTTATCACCTCATTATTTAAAGGGAGGTATTCTCTTCCATAAAATAACACTGAAAATAAAGTAATATTTTTATTATACATGTTAATTTCGTTTTCACTAATAAAACCCTTATTCATCGGTTGTATATTTTTCTAGCAGATATCAAAAACTAACGCTGTCTACTAATAAGGAAGTGAAGTCATTTGAATTCAGCAAATCAGAAGAAAGGGAAAAAAAATGTACCTAGAGAATATAAGAATTTTTATTCTGTGAAAAACCACTTCGTTTTAACATACTCGTTGCAATATTTTTTAAACAATATATTGAAATAAAAGTATATAGGTTTTTTAAAATGGCGTGAAAAATAATGTTTATTTTTTAAAGATGGCTAGCTTTTTGATTTTCGATTTATAACAATTATTTAAAAGAGAGCAACCTATTTACTAAATACTCCTCCATACATCTTTGCTAATTTATTCCTTACTGATTTCTATTGAACACAAATTTTTTGGTTGACGGTATTTATAGTCTGTTGCAAACCCGTTTTTACTATAAATTTTCCAACTTTTTTGGAACTGAATAATTTCAAATAAGGAAATCCAGTATAAAATTTAATGGCTTTAAAAATATGTATTCATATAGATCAGCAAAACGATTCTGAATATATAACTTTCATTATATATAGTTATACGTAAAATTTATAAAGCTTTATTCAAAAGTGAATCAAAAATCATCTCATCACAACACCTTGTTATGATGGTAACATTGCATTTGGAACATCTGACGTCACGTGCGCATTTCTTTTTGGATTAGTATGAACATTGTTAGTTTTCACTTTTGTTTTGTATTTTAAATATGTATTTTTTAGTTTTGGCAAAAATAAAACTTTATTTGGGTGAGTTTAAGTTCTATAATTGTTATAAAATTTCTTCTTCAATTGGTATTCACTTTGTGGCGTCATTATTAATAAATGAATTAAAAAATATACTTTATAAACATACATAGACATCAAAATATATTTATAAAGTGGTGAACACTAAGTATATTTTTTTAATTCGCGTATCTATAATTTTTGTTCAATATTAAAAAAAATACTATTAGTGAAATACATTAGAGTATTCATGAGCGAACCAAATATCAATATGCATATTACGATAATATTTATGCTCAATATTATTATTATTCTTTGATTTAAAGTTTCTAAAAAGGTTCATAAAGGTTCATAACTTACGTTTAGTCGCGGTTTACAATGAATATAATATAAAATTATGTACGGTAAATCCTTGTTTTAACATTTGACATTCTAATCTCAAATCCTACCGGCCATGGATTTGAAGCGATTTAGTGGGCTTTGAAAAATTAAGACTTTGAAAATTATGAAAACAAACTCTAGAAAAAAAAACGGAATATACTTGTATTTAAGTTTGAACGTCATTATCAATTCAAAAAAATTGTACTGGAGTTCCTCAATGGATAAAATCATTTTCTTTCATTTTTAACATTGATACCCATATCCATGTCTAAATATAAACCTACGTAGTATTTCATAACACTTTTTACAGCTTTAGGTAAATGCACTTTATCAGATCTGTTTTATGTAACACAGACTGAAGTAGCCGACGTTTTCCAGGGTTACGAATGGTTTGGAGTAAACTTTTGAGTTTGTGATGTGTTACCCCTACCCCTACCCCTATCCCTACCTAGTAATTTTCCTCCTATTGAGAACGTCACGTGTGTAAAATTTTATCACGAAGTACCAAATTTCACCAAGCTCGGAATAAAACTGCAGATTTGGTATAAAAAACAATTCACATTGATAGATAAATGGAAGAAAAAGTTTGTTTTTCGTTTTTTTTTAAATTCAGGTGTTCCGTTTTTAATGTCGGTTATGTATTAGTTAATTACACCACTTTAATAATATTGGTTAAGAGGAGCGGCTGCGCGCCTTGTTTCATAAAAAACTTAATTTTGGCTGTGAGGCCAAAATACCCAAAGAAACGAATGACTTTTTTTTTCAAAAATAAAGGTATAATAAATATCTAGTAAGGATCAGAAGAATTTTATTTATTTTTGTAATAAATTATGAATTATAGGCAATTAAAGTAAACAATTTTGATTTTAGTAGGAACTTTGACAATTATTTGCGGTTTACGTAATTTTTTTTAAATTGTTATATTTGCTCTAAAAATATGATTACATTAAATAAAATAAAAAAATGTATTTTCGAGTAGATATTTTAAATTATGTGTAAATTTTTCGTTTGTAATGTAAATTTATGATCATCTTATTAGTCCGTTTTTCAATTTTTTTAATTTTATTTTATATTTCAATGTATTGGAGTAAAACCTTTTTCTAAAATCACACTTATCTCCCAAATGATTTTTAAAGTTGCCTCTGAAATCGCGAATAGTCGATATCTGTAACGGTCTTAATTTTATATGTTCAAAAAAGAATTTAAAAATACTTCTAGTCCGTACTAGATATTCGCTATACTTTATTATTAAAATAAATATTATTAGGTATAGGTTAGTATTTTCAATATTTTAAATCCAAAACTAAGTTTTGTATGAAATAAGCCGCATAGCCGTTCCTCTTAATATGAATTTGAAAGACTGTTTATAAGGCTTATAAATAAATTAAAACATTAATCTTCTTAAGAATTGGTTCAGTTAAGAATGCATGTACACAAATGATGATTTTTAGTTATTTTCGCAAGTGCTTTATTGCTTGTACTTTTATTTGTCATTACTCCGAGGAATCAAGAAAAATAAATACTTATATAATAAGGAACTCAATTCCATTTTTTTTTTATTATCAATAATGTAGTTCAAACTTAAATACCAGTTAAATTAGTTTTCTTGGTTAAAATAATTTTCAACGTTTCAATTTTTCAAAGCTCGCCAAAACGCTCTAAATATCGGTTTTGATCAGTTTTCAGGTTAAAATGTCAAATGTCAAAACAAAGATGAGCTTTACCGTACATAATTGTTTATTATATTCATGGTAAACGATAACTAAACATAAACGGTTTGGTTATTCATAAGTGCTTATCCATGATATTCCATTATGTACACATCTTTCTCTTTCTCTCTGTTATTATGTCAGATTTCTATTTCTTGCTATCTCATTTTTTCTTTATTCTATGTTATCTTTTGTCTTATTCTATTTTGTATATATAAACACACACTATGTATTTTTGATCAATTTAATTTTGTATTAAGCGAAACCGGTCGGTCCTAATAACATTAAATAAATCTCGTGGTTATAAACAATGTTATTGTTTCATTTTCATTAAACATAAGTTATAAAATTATTTGCCTTTTTAGAAACTTTAACTCAAACAATAATAATAGTATTGAGTATTAACATTATCATAATAACCGTATTAGTTAGTAATTGGTTTGTTCGTGAATACTCTATTTTTTTCATTAGTTATGGTGTTTAATTTTGAACAACAACTATAGAGCTTAAAGTCACCCAAATTAAGTTAAAATTTTGACAAAACTATAAAAATACTTATTTATAATATAGTACAAAAACAGAATGCGTACGTGACGTCAGATGTTGCAAATGCAATGGTACCAACATAACAAGGTGTTTCAATGAGATGATTTTTTATTCACTTTTAAATAACGATTTATAAATTCTACGTATAACTATACATATTAAAAGTTTGCTGATCTGTATGAATATGTATTTTAAATCCATTATACTTTTCACTGTGTTCCTTAGTAAGCAAGTATTTTGTAGTTGTTCCACCAATCTCGGGTTAAACCGCAGTGATGGATTACTGACTTCTTGCAACAGCTTGTATGCAGTTCTCATAGTGTAAAGTGGAATCCCTCAATCACCCTTGAAATCCAATTATAAATACATAACTACATACCGCGCGACGTGCTCTGCGGGGGTAGGCAGAGAGTGAGACGCGAGCCATTAATGTGGGTCCATTCTCTTCCGACATTTGTGAATCTCTGAAGGTATTTAGGTGATGGCGGTGGAAGCGGATGGCCGAATAAAGCCTGTTGTCTTCAGCGTACATGGTTGTTTTTGTAAATATGTAATGTCACGGGTTTACTCTCATATCGTCCTTCATAATTTTTTCTCCCCCTCACTCTAATATTTATTAATTTTGGCATAATTATAACTAAGTAATAATGACGCTATTTCTTCGCGGAGTTAGGCAAAGAAGATGGATTACCGAACAACTCTGTTTTGACATACTCTATTTGCTTCATTGACATTCATACAGCAACTCATACGTAATCTTATGTTGTACCCGACTCGAGTATTTGGTTCACTTGGTTGTGCGATGTCTTTCTTTGCCGTCCACGACTTCTTTCCCTTTTCAGTTTTATTATGCACTAAAAGAGGGTGGGCCCAACAGTTCTGCTTAAATTTTATTTCTTCAAATAATCCTAATAATTTCTCTATTTTAAGTATTACCTCCTCAATCTCAGAACTTATAAATACCTTAATAAAACCATCCCCGAAAACAATTACCAATGTCAATTGCAAATGTTCCATGGTCATTACTTAAATATAATGTTCATTGTGATATCGTCTAAATTTTAAACTAATCTATTGTTCTCGAATCTGCAAGACGCTTTTTAACTATGTCCGCCAACTTTCCAAATATAACGGTGCAATTCTCGTTTAAAAATCGTATGTCCCTAAATCCCTGTTATCATTATTCCTACCTCTTTGCTAGAGTACATGATTCTTACATAAAAAAAAATTGTATTTGTTGAGACTTTAAAACTTTCCCCTTTATAACTTCTCTGTGTCACGCACTTATACATTAATTTACATATATATCATAAATATGCTACACTTATGTACCTACTATGTATCATTTTCTTTTTTTTATTAACTTAAAACCTCTTTTTGTCTTTCCGTACACAAACTCATGTAAAATGTTAAAATATGTCCCACTAAATAAAGCCCATCAGGGTGTTAATAATAAATAAATTAAATACATAAACATAATTGAGACAATTCTCGTGTTTAGATGTCGTCCAAACATATTCTCCTGACACTCTTCTCTCCGTTCATCCACTTTAAATATCCAAACTCTCTAAGCGCCTTTTTTTAATCTTGCTCATTACGCTAACATTTGTCTTCGTATTCGACATTCGTTTCGGTTCTCCATATTCGTAATACTATCGACAACAAAAAAAAATCCATGGCTTTCATTTTTATAGCATTTCGTCGTTTATTTACCAGTTCCATGCCAAACTGCCATACATCTGAGTAAGTACCAATACTCCATTATGGACTGCTGAACAATATTTGTTTTGTGACTCATCTTTCTGGGGCAGTCAGTCCTGTGTTGAGATGAGCAGTTTTAAAATTGAGCAAAATGATATATAAAAAACCAAAAAAACACGACACTAAAGTTATTTAAACAATAAATTCTACAGTAAATTGGGCAATACATTTATAAATAACAACAATAACAATTTCATTGTAACTCACATAAGTATCTGAGGTGTCTCCAATCAGTCACAATCGTGGGGGGATCATATCTTTGTTACCAATAAATAGTAACATGTAAATAATATTTAAATAATAATAAGTAAATGGTAATAAGTATATAGCAACGATGATATCAAGCACGTAAGGGGTTTTTGTTATACTACCAGTACTTACTTTACCTACATACTATAAAAACGATTGTGTATTAATGTTTCATTTATTTAATTTCTATTCGATTTGCTTGGTTATTAAAAACTATTACAGATATCTATAATATATTTTCTAGTAAAGTAGGGATATAAAAGGAATGAAAATGCCTACAAGTGAACATTTTGCCTCTGGAAATAGCTTTTTTTCTAGCTCTCGAGGAGGCATTTGAGAGAGTACCACGTACTCGTATATCAGAAGTCAACATCTTGACGCAGAAAGTACAAGTTATATGACGTTATTACTAATCAGCGAAACATTATGAATGTCTTGTTACGAAGAAGGATTATCTGCATCGTACTATTTACTTCTCAATTTCATCTTCTGCGTGGTAAACCATCCTCCCGCCTCAGATATGTATCCCTTATCTCCATCCGACACACGCTCCAGAAAGCTTCGTAAAGAATAATTGCAATGAGGCCCGAAATGATGCATCATCCTCAACAAATGATTTATTTAATGTCTTGAACTTGACACGTTTATACGCGAAGAATATAAACATTTTTTAAAACAACGATGTGTACGCTGCTCCGTCGTAAAAAGTACTTAAGACTGGTTTTTGCTGAAACAGGGACGCATCAAAAACGATTTAGCTGCTTTTTACGTTAATTTATATTAATTAATATAAATTTTGTGTGTCGCAATTTCTTTTATAATTATTTTATGTTGTTTAGTTACTTATCCACGCCCATTACAAGGCTTTTACATGGACATTTACAAATAATTTTGAAAGGGTACATAAGTATTATAATAGATTGTATAAAAAAGTAACAATTTAATTTTACACTTTTAAATTTTGTTACTTATATTAAAATAACCTAATACTAAAAAAAATCATAGTAATTCATTCTTATACTGTAATATTGATAAAATGTCACAATAAAATCGTAGGTACTCCTACCATGAACCATTTTCATGTACCTGGTAGTATTGTCCTACCAGGTACATGAAAAGAAATCAAATATAGCAGTTCAGGGGTATAAAACATTGAATTAACAATCTTAAACAAACATGTTAAATCGCTAACAATTCTAAGTTGAGATAATTTTACTAAATTTGATGAATAAAGTAGATAATCGTAGTCTATGCATTCTTTAGGAATACCCATTCTTAAATTTATGCATCTTAAGAATGTACGTTGGATTCTTTCAATCGTGCGTAATGAACGTCATTACTCAGAGACCAATATTATAATGTAATTAAAAATTATACGCAAAACACAATCGGAATATATGTTTCTTTTAAGAATAAACTTCCCGGGTTACGAATAACCATATAATATTTTAAATCACTCTATTACTATAATTATAACTGGAAAATGTTCCTTGAGCAATTATGGAGCAATTACGATATAGGTGGAAGCCTGACGCTTTGGGCTGCTCTACTATCTAACAGATCTAAAATAGAATCGTTCTTTTTTTCTATACGTTTTTCCGCAGTTTCTTCGACGTGCTAACGATTTCATGCTTTTGACGATTTTTATGCTCTCATGAATTTCATTCTTTGTAATTCTCGTATGAATTTTTAAAAACATATTAGGATTTTGAGATTTTTACATCACTCAGAAAACGGATTTTGGTTGAATGAAAAAGGAATGTAATAGATTTCTAAATAAAAGACTTAACAATTACTTTGTATTCACCACTATAATAATATACATTTATGAACATGTTTCGAAAGCGATGCTTTCGTTATCACGTTATCAGGAATATATAGAATACTAAAAAAGACATTACTTTCCAAACATGCTGAGGTGTGTATATTAATAGAATTATGAATACAAAGTAATTTTAATTCATTTATTAATAATGACACCACAAAGTGAATACTAATCTTTTGAAGAAAATGTAATTGATTTCAAATACTGATGCCGAGATTTTTCATCGATTAATTGTTGAAACAAATTATCTTTTTTTTTAAATAAAAACAATATATATAATGATATCCTAACTGGGATTTCCCCTGCTGAGGATTTCATTACAAAATATAAAATTAAATTAATGTAATAGATGAAAAACATGTTATGTTCACATTTCTTGAAATTGATACAATCGTGATGGGAGTACCTTTATAATTATTTCCACATGATTTGGTTTAGGTATTGCCATTTTAAGTCAGGGATGTTCTATACTTTCTTATTTGAATACATATTTCGCCCGGTTTGGTTCCTCCCTGATTGCAGAATATTATTAGGGCCACTTCCCTAACACAATGCAATTATTTTTATTGTTGCGTGTCTGGCCGCGATGTAAATGGGTATTTAAATACCGGCCGTGTACTTTTGTGGTGCATTCGCTGGTTTTTAAACTCTCCGTTAGCCGTTTTGCCTGTTTAAGGATATTTTAAGTCTGCTCCGTTGAGAAGCATGCCGTTCAAATAATAATTTAAACGAAGCAATTCATCACTTTCAGTTTATGATGATTTATCTTAAAAAATATATTTTTAAAGGTAATAAAAAAATCATTCCTTAATATTGCTTACTGTATTTACAAAATTGTTTACTCTACGCTATTAAAATTTGCATCTTATTTTCGAGTGAATTAAAAAATTACCTAGATGAAGCATTTAGAGTTAGATATAAAAATTATGTTATGTAATGTTATGTAAATTATGCAATTACAGTATGGATGATCTACAGTCCCTCGTATCTAGGATGAACGAAGTATGTATGAGGAATGAACTAATGATGAATGTAAATAAGTCCAAAGTCATGGTATTTGAAAGAGAGAGTACGAAAACAGTATGCAATATAGTTGTGAATGATGAATACTTGGAGCAGGTCGAAGAGTTTGTGTATTTGGGAAGTATGTTTACGAGAGATGGAAAGACTGATAGGGATATTGAAAGAAGGGTGAATGCAGGAAACTCCATTGACGGAGGACTGAACGCAGTTGGCGCAAACAAAAAGTTGTCCAAGGAAGCGAAGCTAGCAGTCCACAATGGAGTGCTAATACCAACCTTGATGTATGGCAGTGAGGCATGGAACTGGCAGAGGAAGGATGAAAGTAGACTGAATGCTGTATAAATGAGATCTCTGAGACGAATGTGTGGTAAAACCATGTATGATCGAGTGAAAAATGTTGAGATTCATAAAGAATGCAAGGCTAATGTAAGCGTAGTGAGCAAGATTAAGAAAGGGACGCTTAGATGGTTTGGGCATGTAGAGCGAATGAACGAAGAAAGGAGTGTAAGAAGAATATATGACGCGAATGTGAATGGAAGAAGAGGCCGGGGACGCCCGAGGAAGACATGGTACGATCAAGTGAATCAAATACTCGAGTCGGGCCATGTCAGAAGTCGGAATAACAGAAGAGAATGTGTGAGGCGTTGTATGAATGTGAATGAAGCAAAAAGTGTATGCCAAGATCGAGTTGTTTGGCGGTCCGTCCTCTCTGCCTACCCCTGCGGGGAAACGGCGTGATGGTTAGTTAGTTAGTTTAGTTAATAAGTATTAGAAATAAACGATGCCAACTCTGCTGGTTATGTCGGCATCGCGTCTAGATCCCACCCAGGCATCATGATTTCAATTTCTCGACTGACTAAGTCCTCCATCACGACACAAGCAACATCTTCCACTTACTGTGATGGTGGTAGGAGATTTTCAATATTATAGGATTATTCGTAATATTTGTATTTGTCCAATTTTTAATTTTTTTTAAAACTACTCGTTTATGTAAAATGAATATACTTTTATAAAATACTTGTATAAAAATATGGTGTATTATACGTACGCATACAAAACGGTTCCTGTATTGTATCCAAACTACTAATATGTATTTTTGCAAAATTTATTTAATATTCCTCTTGATGTACTGCCGTTACTTTTATGATACAATTTTTTTTTGCCATTTCAAATAAATTAAACCTATTATAAAAAATCTTAATTTCCTTCACTACTATCCGATTTAGCTCGAGATATCGTTTTTAAAAATCTTTAGAAATCCTTTTCCTTATTTAACAATGTGCATATTTCAGAATGCCAGATTTCATGGTGAGTTTCTGCTCCAGGCAAACTGTTTTTTTAACTCACTATTGGAGTAGCTTATTCATTTTTTACATCGTTCTATTGTAATCATCGTAACGCAAGTTAGCAGTATTTCTTTACGCCATACGCTTTTCTCAAAATTAAAATCTTTCCACAGCCAAATTATACCATTATCGTATATCCTGTTTTCGCTTAAAACGGTCCAGTTACAAGGCTCTAGGGCAAATTTCTGCACGTGTCTCGAAAAATATACCTATTAGCTCCATTATCCTTTAGCTTGTGTTTTATGAAAATAATGATATCACAGCATTAAGCTCACGCGAAGATCTGACGAGCTTTAATGATGAAATTACACGTATTTTTACCTACCTGAATAAGCTAATAACAATCTAAATTTGTAGTTACATGTAAGTTTAGTATTTGTAAGTGTCGAGCTTTCTCAAGTCAGAAGTTTATGTTTGTTGTATACGGTTGTTGTATGTTGTGTTATATACCTTTGAACAAGGCACACATATATATATTTTAAATCCACACAGAATGTCCTGTGAAATAATTTCACTTGAGGATGCTGTGTGGGGAGTCCAGGAAAGGAAGGATTCTTGAAAAGAGAAACAGGTAGAAGAAAAGGGTAAAGAAAAGCCGTCATATAATTTTACAGGCGAGCTGGTACCGAGTTTATATTCGATTACATACACCCTTACCTTCTAAATTGTTATATTGTTCATCTAAGTGAGTCTGAATTTTTAAATTGCAATTTTAACTTGCATGCATATAATATATGTGTAATTTTATAATTATATTAGATTAAGTTATTTGGTGTAGATTTTCTTACTCTTTTGATTATTTATGCCCCTAGTTTATTCTAAATTGTCGTATAGTATTCTAGATTGTCCAGGTAAGTGAGTCATGAATATTGTAAGCCATAGTTTTAATTTGCATATATATGTATGTACATACTATAATAATAGATATACTATGTAGTATATCTGTTATTTTACAGTTATATTAGGTTAGGTTAGTTAGTGTAAGCGCACTTGAGGTAAACCTTCACAAAACTTTAATATATTTAATGTAAGAACGAGTAGTAGAAAAGACCAATTCTCATTGGTAATGTCAACTGTGAAATATTCTCTTTTTTCTACAAAACTTGGAGCACAGACGTCAGGTGCGAATGCTGTCCTTGTTCTACCGGTATTTTAATGGAAGATGCTCTGAGGAACTAGAGTCATTGATCCCTTCGGCACCGGTGCACAGTCTGGAAATACAACATTTGCATACAGTTGACATTTGTCACATGCAAACGGACCACTTCTACGACTCGTTCTTGTGTTCAACAGCTCGACCGTGGAATGATCTGCCGGCCTCTGTGTTTCCTCCCTCTTACGACATGGATCTCTTTAAAACCCAAGTTCACTCCTTCCTATCCTCTAAAAGACCCTCCACACAGCATCCCCAGAGATGATATAAGCCTTAAGGGATATTATTTCTCTCAGGGAAGAATGACTGTAAACAAAAAAATGTCATCAATCTGAAAAAAAAAACTGAAATCTTACGTTCGACAGGAAGGAAAAAATTCGGAAATATGGGTAAATACGACTAGTTGTTTAAAGTCTCTGCCTATCCCTGCAGCTAAAGGGTATGGTGGCTAGTTATAAAGTTAATGTTTACGTAACCTGTGTAGCTGATGGATTGGACACTAGTGGACTGAATTACCAGGAGCGAATTACTACGAGGAGGTATACTCGTATGTATTGCTGTAATTAAGCGGCTGTTCGAGGAGCTTCCAACGCTGGTAGATTTACTGCTGTGAAGCACTGCATGATAATGAATAATTTTTCTTTCAACTATCATATGCTCCTGGATAAAATCGAAGAGATTAACTAAGATGATTGTTATTTTATGGGCTGCTTTAAGCTCTACTTTTATTGAATGGGAAATAAAAATACATTTATTTAAATGATTAGAAATTATTTTGCATAAATCACTGTTTAATAAATAAATAAGAACATGTTTCAAAACCAATGGTTCCCTCATAAAGATAAAATTTTATGAAAAATTAAAAAAAAATTGCATGGTCAAATTATAAACTAGGACAAAAATTAACAGTACTGACGGAAGGTAAATAATTAAGTATTAATGTGAAAATAATTAAATAATATTAGAAAAATCGTTAATACTGAATTTGATTTAATTAAAAATCAATTATTTTTTTCAAATACCTATATTTTGAACTTATTTTCATATTAATACTAATAATAAAAATAATTTCATTTTTATTTCTAATGTAATTTTGTCTTATAAAAATTTTGTATTAACATTAATTATTACCTACTTTAATCAATTTTTGTTTATGTTTATAATTTGTCTATTCTTACATTATTGTTTCCTTTATGTATCATGTCTATACTTGACATTATTATTTTTTAGTATTATACAGAATACTGATGAAGAAAGTATCGCTTTCGAATCATGTAGATATGTGTAAATTAATAAAGTGGTGATTACAAAATAATTTATTTATTAATTATTTTTTAAATTAATTCAAAAATTATTCACATTCTCTCGTCACTAATTGTTAATTTTTGTATTTGTTTATAATTATTACGGCTTCTGGTCTTATTATTTAACCTTATAATGTGAGATGAAAAATACTGGAATGAAAAAATAGAATTTTTTTCACTTTACAATTAAGTCAAGATACGTGCCCTTTAAATGTTATTTTATCGCATCGGATAGTGTAAGTAATGATCTATAATTGCAATATTTCAATTTTTAAAAAGCATTTTCCATTCATGAAATTGAAAGTAAAGATCTTAATTAAAATCCACCTCAATTTGCAATCTCTTAATTTTTTCTCTTAATTCTCTCAATTTCTCCTTATCCTCACCTTCCTCTCCCCCTTCTCCTTCCCCTCCCCAATACCCTCAGCCTCACAACATTCCCCAATTGGGAATGTCATAGTCTCACTGGCTCTCGACGGTTGGGAGCAGTTTGGGACTCTTGTGCGGTATTCATATAAAAAAAAAAAAAAAAAATCGATACTACTTACATTCTCTTTTTGGAGACACAATGTAAGCAAACATCTAGGTAATTATGATTTATATTGTTGGAAAAATTGACAAGTAAATTATAAAATTTAAATGAAAAATGTTGTTTTTTAAGCCACTCTATTTTATTTATACATATATATATCTGCATTCGACCGGTTTTGGTTCCGGATGTTTAAATAAAGTAACAGAAGATAAATAAACTACAAATATTTTTTACAAGAATGTGAAGAGAAAAAAATAATTAATTAATTAAATATAGTGTCATACAAAGTAAAAATAAAATAAAATTGCATAATGTGTGTAAACACCATTCGTTGAAGTTTGTTTGTTCATTTTTATTTAATATGGTAATAATAGTTGTTTATTCCTGAAGGTATGCAGGACGTGCAATACGTTCCATAAGTGATAATAATACAAACAAATAAATAACAATAGATACATAAAATAAGAGGAAGAAAAAAGAAAAGAAAATATTACTCACTAAAATATGCAAAATAAGTTAATTCACTAAGAGATTAAAAAAATTAACAAGGTGGATATATGACGGTCTATCGTCTCCAAAGGGCCGTCAAGGGATACTCCATCCATGTAGCCGTGGCAGTAATGATGGTATTCTTGGATTGGCGTACTCTGCACCATAGGCTTCACAAGCGGTGGCGGAGAAGTGCCCTGAAAGAGTGCGCTCGTACTTCCAGGAACATTTCTGTAGCGCTGCAGTATCTTGGTAGACGGAATAGTTGGCGATATCCATTATTGTGGGTGACTTTTATCTTATAGCCATTATGATGCAGTGTAATGCACCCACAGTTCTGACGTATACAAAAATATATGAAAACAACTTTCATTTTTTCCTTAAAAGTACATGTTGTAATCAGCTATCAATTTATAGATCGGGTAAAATGACGACGATATTTATTATGAACAATGTAGGTTTGTGTATTGAAATAAGGGTGAATGCAGGAATCGCCATTAAAGGAGGACTTAATGCGGTTGGCGCTAACAAACAATTGTCCAAAGAAGCGAAGCCAGCAGTCCATAATGGAGTGCTGATACCAACCCTGATGTATGGCAGTAAGGCATGGAACTGCCAGAGAAAGGATGAAAGTAGACTGAATGCTTTTAAATTGAGATCTCTGAGGAAAATGTGTGGTTAAAATATCTATGATCATGTGAAAAATGTTGAGATTCGTAAAAAATGCAAGGCTGATGTAAGCGTAACGAGTGAGATTAAGAAAGAGATGTTTAGATGGTTTGGACATGTAGAGCAAATGAACGAAGAAAGGAGTGTAAGAAGAATATATGCCGCAAATTTACATGGAAGAAGAAACCGGGGACGCCCGAGAAAGACATGGCACGATCAAGTGAATCAAATATTTGAGTCAGGCCATATCAGAAGTCGGAATAACAAAAGAGAATGTATGAGACGTTGTACGAATGTGAATGAAGCAAGAAGTGTATGCCAAGATCGAGTTGTTTGGCGATCCATCCTCTCTGCCTACCCTTGAGGGGAAACGGCGCGATGGTTAGTAATATAATTTAAAGTAGTAAGGAATTTATGGGGAGTTAAAACTAGGGAGATACGCAATATAAATGGGGAAGGTAATTTTATGTAAGTACAATACAAATATTATAGATATAAAGGAAATAAAAATAAAATAAATTCACTTAGCATAACACCACCTTTATCCAGTATTTTTCCTAACGGTTTCGAATTCACCGTTCCTTCTTCAGGGATATATACTAACATAAATTATTTCTAAATCATGATCAAACCATTAGGTATTAAAGAGGGGGTGGAAGAGTGACTAGTGGGAGGAACGCAAGTGAAGAGTGGGGGCAGGAGAAGAGATGGTGTCGAGAAGGGGAACATATTCAAAATAGGGCTGTAAGAGAGATTTTTATAATTATTAATTACATTTTCATTATTCTTTACGAATTTTTAATTTTTTAATGTATCTTAAGAAATTCATATATTTATATGTACCTGATGAAGCAACGGTGATTCCGAAACCGGTAGGAAAATTACTAAATTAAAGTGGTATTATCCTAAATGATTTTATGTTATTATTATCATGAACAATCATAAAGTATTATATACTTTATTTAAATAATACATCTTTAATCATGAAAAATCATCATTTTTTTTTAAGAATCCGAGAAAAAAAGTATTAGAATTTCAAAAGATGATAAGGATTTTATCAATTCAGAATAATTGTAGATATAATAAAACATGTGAAAAATTTCGTTACCTGGTTTTTGGGAAAAAATCTATGATTTTGTGTAATGACTTTTTACGTTTCCTTCACGATATTCTAAATTTGAAGATCGAAAAAATACCTTTCATATATTATAGAGTTATATCCCAGTACAGTAGAGAGGTTAATTTATTATACATGTTTACACTATATGTGGTATATGCACCTGACTAATAATATCTCTAATGGTTTTTAAAACAATCTGAATAAAAAACCAAAATAAAAACGCCTCTACTAATTTTAAATTGAACTGATATTGAACATTACAATGATATTTGTCACAGGATGTGTCACAGACACCATCATCACAAAAACCGGTTCATCTATCAAGTAGGTTGGTACGTTTAGTATATTCATGATACATTAGGTTTCACATCTCCTTCGCATGGTGAGAGGGCGTAAAAGCGAACGCAATCAGAAACGAATAAAAAAAGAGTTAATATAAAGAAGAGGAGAGAAAGAAAATAAACGAATCCGAAATGAGAGAGTGAGCTGAAATAAAAAGATCTGGAACAATGGATGGGGCGACGAGTGTGTATAGGTTTCAGGTGATCCAGAAAAACTTGTTTCAAAACTTGATTTCAGGGCTCCTCAATGTGGACCACTTTACTGTTATTTTCATCATTTTTATGTTCTGTTACCTATACCTACATTGTTTTCAACTGTCTTAAAGTAGGTGTACGCTTTCCTGTTCACTGATTTTGTTTTAATATTCAGTTTTTCATCTCTTTGATTAAGTAGAAGTATTCTTCTTCTGGTGAAGCATTCTATCGGAGTTTATTTAATTATTTAATATCAACTGTATAAATACACAATAAACAATAATTGCATGTCACAGTTAAATACAAGCATAAGAATATAGTACAAATAATTTTAAAAAATAACTATTAAATGTGGCATTAGAAAGTATATAATGAATTAAAGTTCACGAAGGATGTAAAAGTAACAGATATGCGTACATATCCAAAGATATAAGTAGACTTAGGTGAAATTAACATTATTTGAAAAGACATGATAGTATAGCCTTCTTGTACAGTTAAATAGATCTCCCACATCTGCGTATCTTTTATTACCTTCATGTAATCTAGGTACTCGCGAATGTTTGTAATGCTCAGTCCTGGTGTTGGTACATTTAAGCAGGATTTTGGAACGAGTAGCTCTCATTGGTATATGAAATTAATTGAGGTTAATTAAATCCGGGCTATCTATACTACCATTTACAATTTTGAAAATAAATATCATGTCGGAAATAATTCTTCGATCTGAGAGTTTTACTACATTAAGTTCTTTCATCAAGTAAGTAATTATAGTTGCGATCGTATCGTATCGCGACGTTTCTCCGCAGGGGTAAGCAAAGAGGACGGATCGGCAAACAACTCAATCTTGGCATACACTTCTTGCTTAATTTATAATCATACATCTTCTCATACATTCTTTTCTTCTGACATGGCATGATTTAAGTATTTGATCCACTTGATCATGCCATGTCTTCCTCGGGCATCCCCGGCTTCTTCTTCCATTCACATTCGCGTCATATATTTTCCATGCACTCCTTTCTTTGTTCATTCGCTCAATATGTCCAAACCAACTAAGTGTCCCTTTCTTAATCTTACTGATTACGCTTAACATCAGTCTGGCATTATTTACGAATCTCAGCATTTTTCACACGATCATACATGGTTTTACCACACATTTGCCTCAGAGATCTCATTTCTACAGCATTCAGTTTATTTTCATCCTTCTCTGCCAGTTCCGTGCCTCACTGCCATACATACATCAGGGTTGGTATCGGCACTCCATTATGGACTGCTGGCTTCGCTTCTTTAGACAACTTTTTGTTAGCGCCAACTGCGTTCAGTTCTCCGTTAATGGAGTTTCCTGCATTCGCCCTTATTTCAACATCAGTGATTCCATCTCTCGTAAACATACTTCCCAAATATATAAACTCATTGACCTGCTCAAAGTATTCATCATTCACATTAGATTGCCCTTTGAATGTAAACATAAATTAACATGCAAGAAACTTTTTCTTAATATTTGATAAAACACCTCCCATACATCATATTCCATCACGTAATAAAACCTCCTTTACGAAATAGACAATCATTAACCAGACCATTAACAAAGAATTCCTAGTGTGTCTCAATAAAATAATGCCGAGTTCATTTGCAATAACTCCGGTATGAAGGGACGATATAGCGTGCTGTTTAAATTACGATTTATATCCCGTCTGCGAGATGGTCCATGGCATGGTCCATGTGTACCAGATTGCCGGAGTTGTATGCTAAATTGAATACTGATTAAGGGGAATATTTATAGTCCTATATTGAGCGTAGTTTGGTAGCCGTAGCTGGTAGCTGGTGGAAGGATGAAGAAGTTATTAAGTGAGTGGGAGTACAGCCAATATAAAAGACGGGGTTATATAGCAACCAATATAATACATTCATTGGTCACAACGAGTCTTAAATCTTCTGTAAAAAATTTTAAAGAAAAACTATAAAAACATAACAGTTCAACAAAATGTTAATTGGTTTTCAAGGAATGAACCATACGAATCTTGGAAACCTTTCCTTACATTTATGGCGATAAAAAATTTAAATCTAATAAAGTGGAACTAATTTTATTCATTTCTATTACAACACCAAGTTAATTCACTTTGTGGTGTCATTATTAATAAAGGAATTAAAATATATTTTGTATTCATCACTTTATCAATAAGCAGAAATCTACATGTTTCGAAAGCGACGCTTTCTTCATCGGGAATATATATATAACACTAAAAAATAATACTACCAAGTATAGGCAAATGATAAACATAGAACACAATAATATAAGAATAGACAAATCATAAACATAAACAAAAATTGAATAAAGTAGGCAAATAATTAATCAAAAATTATTGTAAAACATTGAATAACAAATTTTTATTAGAAATTAAAAAAGAAATTATTTTTATTATTAATATTAATACGAAAATAAATTCAAGAGACATCTATTTTTTTTTTAATTTTTGATTATTACTTAAATTTAATTCACTATTAACACTTCTTCTCATTTCAAAAAATTCAAATTTGTCTAATTTTAAACCGTAGATATGTGTACATTAATAAAGTTGTGAATACAAAATAAATTATAATTCATTTACTTACTTTGTCTTTAAAATTTTGTTATTTAAATTTAAAAAAATTCACATTCGCTTTTTTGCAGATAATTTTAAAGAAACAACCCAAAACAACATAGCTCGATTGTATTAACGTCTTTATTTTATTATTATTATTTTGATTTAACATTAAATAAATCAGTATTCTCATACTATAAATTAGCCTTTCCGTGTAATTTATTTCCTTGCTTAAAATATAAAGAAGTTTAAATATAAAATTGTTTTAGAATATAATGCAGAATCATCTCCTTTTGGAAAGTACTCCAATTTCTGAAGACCGTTTTGTTAGAAAATATGCACCTGGACCATTATGCTTTTTTAAACCTACTTTCATTGTTATTCATCAGTGTTGTCATTTAAAACCTTTTAAACGATCAGAGCTCCATCATTTTATGTCTACTATTAAACGTCAGACTGTACTTTAAAATCGGTTCAAAAAAATTGTTGATTTTGAGGTAAATGAACAAATCGCAAAAATGAATCGTTCTTGTTCCGCAAATAATGTGTCTCTGACTACGTACCGGTGTTGAAAAGATTTTTATCTAATCAATTTCCATTGTTATTCCGCTCCTCGCAAATAACAATTATCTATATCTGTATCTGTAATAAAGGAACAAATCATTCTACGTTATTTTAATCATTATTTTCTCTTCTCAGCTTATGCGTTGGAAAATAATTATTGAATCCGTCTATTTATTTTAACAATCATATAGAAACCGAATACTGACGTTAGAATTAATAGACTTGCACCAAGTACGATTTCGACGTTACGAGACAACCATTTTGGCAGCAGCTTTGGTTCACTGCCGCCGTCCACGTATGTTTCGCGTGATTTTGACTGCAGGAAGCAAATTACGAAACATTTATAAAAAGGATCTAACTAAGTACTCGAACAAAATATTTTGTTTTGTAAACAAGCCGAATCTTTTTATTTAGTTGCTGTTTCACTTGAATTGATGGTACGCCCAGCTCGTCGCCTCGTATTTTGGTTTCTTCCCCTTGCGTTTTAGGGAAAATCTATGTTTTATTAGCACTGTGAAATCGAAAAAAATCTTCAAGATAGGGATTAATAAATAACCTAATACCTACACACATGTAACTTTAGTATAATAAATGTATCGTCATATTGAAAATAATGCAATTTGTATAACTGTAATTAAAATGATAAGTTGTTCCGTGGCTAAAGCATAATGTCACCCATTAAAAGGTCTGTAAAAAGGTTTCATATTAATAAATATTTTAATTGTTTGAGTTCCAGAGCTTTCATCTCGGCTGTATCCTTAAAAGCACAACAGATCCGAATGACAGGGCTGGGGTCTGAGGCTGAGGGCTGATGTCTTACTCCGTGGCAAGGCAGGCCTAATGTGGGAACACGGGCCGGGGCCAATCACACGCGCCGAAGCCTCCAATCAAAGCCTTTCCGCTGCCTTTAAAAGCTCCAATAAGAACAACTAGAGGAAATGGAAACTAGAGATCGGGATGTACTAATAATGGATTTATGCTAATGTTTCTCTCGGCTGAAGGTTGCCAATACACTGAAGAACGATACATTTGTAAAGATAGCCTCGATCTCATCTATTGTTGAAGTATACGAGTGCATTAAGTTTTCAGAATCGTCGAGTTCCCAACTTGAGATATGACGTCTATAACATAATATACATCAAAAATTGCAGATGTATTATACATTTTTGACTATAAAAATTCTATGGTCCTGTACTATGACTTGAAAGTGGATGGAAGAAGAGTTCGGGGATGCCCTACGAGGACATGCTATGATCAATGGAATCAAATTCTTTTCTCTCCTTTTATCACGTTTTTAAATGATCGCAACCAGAATATCGACCATGTTGTTGTTGACCATCTCCGTGATCAAGTGGCCACGAATCCGGAGGTCGCGGGTTCAAATCCCGGTGTGCGTAAGTAAATTTTATCTGCTCAATTTTTATTATTTCATTATTTATTAATTAAAAAGAATATGCAGTATATTTTCAGCACGTTCTAGAGTGGTAGATACTGCCAGTATCGCCCTGGTAAAAGACCACCATTCAGAATCGAAAAGTTGCTTAACATGGCTTTAGCCGTGTTTGGTGACCAGATCTCAATAGCCAGGTACTTCCCCGCCTCCCTTCTTCCCCATCTTCTTCCTCTCCTCAATACCTTCAGCGTCACAACATACCTCAATTGGGGATGCCGTAGTCTCACTGGCTCCAGATGGGACTCTTATGTGGTATCACATAAAAAGGGAGAGAGGAAACACAGAGACCGTAAAATCATGAAGCGACCCGTTCTCACGTGAAAAATTTCGACCGTGTACGAATGTTGGACGCACGTTTGGCATGTTTTCCGACTATGCGCCGGTACTAAAGGGATCAGTGACACCAGTTTCTTGAAGTATCTTTCATTGAAATACCAGTAGAATAAGGACAGACCCCCTAACTGACGTTTGTGCTCTAAACAAGTAAATCTACATCGTTAAAGCAAAATAATTATACATAATTTGTACAATAATATAAAATTTCTGGAGAAAATAATTTTTTTATTAATAATAATAAATTGTAAAATTTTCCAAGTGCCGTTTAGTGAGTAAAATCACCTCGAGGGCCTATACTCGTACATATTGTTGAACTATGTATCTCCTTTTAAATGGACGTGTTTTTAGACTTTTTAGGTTTGAAAATTGCATTTCAACCTCATACCAAATGGAAGGTCATTTCAAGAATGTGGGTCCAGTCCATTGAAAACTCTGTTCCCGAATTTAGCAGCATTCTTACGAGAGGGTTCAGCTAGTCTGTTTGATGCATCAGACTTGGCTGACCTGAGCGTGAGTTGTGTCTGAGTAAGATTGTCCCTCGCGTAGAGACCCGTCAGGTATGATTTATTTATTTATTCTTAAATTTAAAAACAAAACAAAAACATTGGCCATTCATCTCACCTGGACAGTCCTGTGTTGAGATGAGCGGCTTTATAATTTTAGTGGAATGATCAATAATAATAAGTAAATAAAATTATGTAAATAGTAATAAGTAAATAATAATAGGTAGTGCCAGTCCATTCAGTGCCTTAAATACTGTAAGACAAATTTTAAACTGAACTGTTTCTGTCGAAGCCAGAGCAGGGAATCACGTAGAAGAGGAGTGATGTTACAGTATTTTTTACCACGCAACGTTGAGTTTAGGCAACCTGTGGCTATTCGTAGTAGTCGTAATCAAAACATATTTTACAAATATGCGCACCCTGTTATACATTTGAATTGAATAAACTGTATAGTAATAAAACAGTTTATCGCGCAATCAAAATTGTAGCAAATTATTATCATTACAGAAATCCACTAGCAACTCTACACAAAACATGCAATATTTTCCAATATTATAACTCCTACACTTCAACTACTGGCCATTGAGAATCTGGTCCAGTCATATAAAAGATGCATAATTTCACCATTAAACGCCTTTAATAGCCGAAGGAGAACTGCTTCAATAACTCTTTCCTTCCTACAAACATGGGACGATAAGAAAGCAAGTCAAGATTCGCTGAATATAGTATTTTGGAATACTCATCCACTATTTGGTCTCCTAATTACGAGATTCATAATTACAAAATCGAATCCATACAAAGAAAAATAAGCCGTGTGATTGCATATCGTAAAGGTTTATCTGATCAATTTGGAACGTATAATGATCGAATTTCGCATTATAAACAACAATTTCTATATTATGTATTCCTTTTGTACAAAATTGTACATTCATCAAATGATACACCAAACATTTTATCACAAAACAACACCTAGACGAAAATCAACAAGGAGGATAAAAGACATTTTCTAATACGGGAAAGCCTGTCACATAAATTCAGGATATTTCTTTCCTTTACCGCGGATATTAAGAAATTACAATACTATACTTTCTACTGCTCTAATAATGGAATAGCCATTTTTTATGACACAATTAATCAATTTAAAAACAAAGTCTTTTACCATTAATATCAAACTGAGGTGATGGTGCCCTTTATTAAGTATCAAAACAGTGTACCGTCACAAGTTTGCAAATTGATTTGTAGGCATTTTTTCGTCAATAAATAATTTCAAAAATAAATAATTAATGATGTGCCATAGTTGTGAAATGCTCTATCAATGGCGCTGTATTAAGCTAGATTTTTTTTTTCATTTTTGATTTCCAACTGCTCCCAACCGTCTGGAGTCAGTAAGACTATGGCATCCCCAATTGGGGAATGTTGTGAGGCTGGAGGTATTGGGGAGGGGAAGGAGAAGGGGAAGAGGAAAGTGGGGAAATACCTGGCTATTCATATGTGGTCACCAAACACGGCTAAAAGCCATTTTAGGCAACGTATACTAAGAGTATTTTCCACTTTAAGCAAAGAATAAATGTTCTTAATTAGTACCTCTGTAGGTACTGATTAAACAAATGGAATTTAATATAATATAAAAAATACATATTATTTACGGTTGCCGCGAGTTGTGAAAGGGTCCAGGGGTCCGATTCCAGTTGGGTCCGATTCCAGTTATTTTTACTTATCCTTAGGCTTAAAGACTTTTTGAATAACTACGGTACAGATTCTCTAGAATGGAATTCTTTTAAAATTTTATTTTATCGTAATTATTGACTTAAAACAGTTTTTGTGAGTTATGTGTCGTATAATAATGGTATTAAATAAACTTAATTACAGAAATTGCAATGTCCGTAAAGTTCCTATGCCGAAATGTCCACAAGCCCCAAACTTCTTTTAAAATGTACTGTCATTGAGGTGAAATTGGAACCACAGTTAAGCAAGATGTCTTTTACCCTAAGGATAAGAATAATAATAATAATAATAATAATAATAATAATAATAAGAGTTAATTTCTATAGCGCAGTTTTGTGAAGGTTCACCTCAAGTGCGCTTTACACTAAATAACCTAACCTAAATAAATAACATATTATCTTAACATAAAATGTTTTATTTTTGTATTTCATTAACTATGTAACAATTTATAGGCATTTTGTTTGAAGCGTTTTAATCAATATGTACTTTTGTTACTTAATTTTATTACTGCGCTACCGGTTTCGACACATCCGGGTTCTTAAAACTAACTTAAATTAAACAAGTACAGAGATAATAAGGCATTATTAGGTGAGGGTAATAGGAGTGGTGATTTGGAGGAAAGGGGTGGGGCGATAGAGGGTGTAAAAATAACTAGGAAACGTGGCCAACAAAGATGATTTACAAGGTGCTATTGGCGCAAATTTAAATTTAAAATATTTCCTAAAAATGAACCGGAATCGGGCCCCAGATGTTAGGTTTATGTTTATGGTTTCTGATTGATTTTCGCAGTTTTGTAAAATTTTATTTAGAAATTAGGTTGGCTAACGTGATTTACTAATCACTTGTTTTTAAATAATATTCCATCATTTCAGAATGTTTTTCAATACACAATGCGTCTCCACCCTTCAGGCAGCTACTGCAGTAATTCGCAAATATATATTTAAACTGAAGCATCCAGTTTTCTTACAGCTGGTCTTCCAGCTTTTATTATCAAATCCACGTTATTTATCTGCTCTATTTGCATTTACTAGCCTCATCTCAGATCGCATTAAACGCGATCTAAATATTCCAACAACAACTTATTCTGCTTCCGATTTTGAAGTGACCGTGTACTTTAATACACGTCGGGGTAATTGATGCTAGTGGGCCTATAAATTCACATTGGCTTCGGGTACAGATGAGATCTTTTATAATGGTCGTCATGGCAACAGCACTGTAGGATGGTGCCTTCGACTTCAGCAAAGAATTTCATTCTAGAAAACAATTTAACTCTGGCATCTACAAGTTTAGCATGTCTTCCACTAGCTAGTAATAAACGCTATTCAAATAAAAACAAACAGCAACAAAATTCCGTTTCCTGTAGCCAGTAGTAAAATGGTATCCCTGAATGAAATGGTGAAGAAAAAGGAGGATTTTAATGAATCCAGTTATTCAGGAACAGATTGTGTTTTCAAAAAGAGCTTTAAGTTCGTAAACATTTATGATCACCATTTAAAGGTTAAAAAAAACATGACCATTTATTTCATAATGTTTTAAGATCTATTCACATTTACCGGCACCACACAGTGCAGACACGTACAGTTGCAGGCACGGTACAGAAGGAAATATTCACATTAATGTGTTCATAAATAATGCAAGCAACTAATTTTGCCGTGCCTGCAACGTTACGTGTCTGCACTGCTCGTCGCCGATAGATTCGAATCGAAATTTAATCTGCAAGCTTTGTCTAAATTTTAATTTTCCATTTCTCTTACATGCCATTAAAATATTAAAAAAACAAGTTGTGAAACCAGTTGGCAACAAATAAAATATTAATTTATTTTTGTTTAATTCACAAAAATCTAATAAATACAAAATGAAGTTAACCATAATTAACAATGTTATTATTAAGTTCTGCGAGTAACGCAGTGTTTTAATATTGTGACAACCGTTTCGGCGTTCAAAACCATTTTCAAACCGTGGATAGGCCACATTGAGACGACTTACTAATATGATTTTATTAACCCCCACCCAATTTCAATTTCCATGGTGTGTAAAATGATTTCTTAATATTTTCGGTAAAAGACGATTTATAGAAAATAATTGTGATCATTAAAATTTTCTCTTCTGTGAGGTACTTACATATGAAGTCTGTTTTCCCCGCCTTTAATGATGGCAGGTTTTTTCTTAATTGTTTTGTAATAACGAGAATGCCATTCATGTAATAAATTTAAATGTTCGCTAAATTCATGAAATATTCTAATCAATTATATTGTTTATTTTTCGTGAAAATATTAAGAAGTGGTGAATATATATACATTTCCGTTATTTTATTTACTAACGTTACATTAGGATCATTAGTTCTTTTTTATATCTAGCTGTTCCAATAAATTTAAACTAAGACGGTTTATTTCTATATACTCGTATATATATAAGGGTTAAGGCTCACTGTTGCCAAGCGGAAAACAATCGTTTAATTAATTAAAATTTTAGAAAGACATAATGTTAAACCAATTCATATTTAAACGCTTTATATTTTTGTGGTAAAACACTAAAAAGGCCATTAATAACTAAACTAAACAATATGCACGATGAAAAAAACTGACCGTGAATCATTAAGTTCCGATTTTATAACCATCCGTTCTTAACGCTACCATTTTTAAGTAATATTTGGTCTGCCGCCCGATTTCTGCGTTTTATAAACGTTCGTCAAATTACCGGTCGATTGACAGCTATTTGAAACCGTCCACTATTTTAATTAAAAAGACAATACATATTAGCATATTTGAAACGGATACCTCATTGAACAGTGAAAATGATGACGATCGAATGGCAATTATTCAAGGCAAAAAAAGGGATCGATAACGGTTCGTTACGTAACAGAAATTTTATTGTTCGTTTATAAAACTGGCCCTAAACGATATTCTTCCCTCAAAAGAAATGTTATATTACCAGGATAATGCAGATAAATAGTTTCATGGTATTTCTTCGTTCCTTTTGATAAATCGCCGTGAATTGTTAGTTCGTATTAGTCGTATCGCGATCGAATGAAGTAGACGTTTTATCGTGCCCCCCGGGCCCGGTGGGATGCTGCGCTCTGCCTCTAAGAGGGCTTCATAACCTTATCTGCAGCCATTTATCTTAATCTCGTGAAACGTATTCACTACCGATCAAGGAGCGGCGCACAATCACTTTTACCAACAATCATCCCGGCATTACTACCATACTATCTTCGCTGGTCGCTGGTATCCTCTATGTCAGCCGGATATGCCCACACGAAAAAATATTCCTCAGCAGTTTTTGATTAGTTTAATGTGTCGGAAAGCAGTAAAAATTTTGGATGAATTTTTGAGTAACTTACAATATATTATATTCTTCTGCATGAAGTAGGTATAAGGGAGTAAAGTTTCCAGAATAAAATATACTCTCAGTATCGCCCTGGTAAAAGACCACAATTCAGAATCAGAACGTTGCGTTGCTTGAAATGACTTTAGCCGTGATCGTTGACCATGCCGGTTTTCTTTAAAGAAAATACAGTGTCCTTATACTTAGACTAAAACATGTTTTGTTTAATTGCGGTTCCGGTTCTCTCAGATGACAGCTGTTATTCAGTGAATAGCATTGTTTAATTTTTTTTTAAATATTTTTAACAAAAATAAAACCCAATATTATTTCAGTGTTAACTTCAAACATTATTTTAAGTTTTTGTCAAAAAATAAATAAACTGAATTAACAGAATTTGCAATGTTTGTAAAATACTTACATACGAGTAAGCCACAATAATTTCAAAATGTCAGGTATGATTGATTTAAATTCTAAAAATTATATTAAACTAAAATTGTAGAAAATAATATTAACATAACCTAAAATGAAGCATGAAAACGGAAAAAAAAGACAGAAAATAAAAAGATTTCAGTCGCATCTGTGACACGAACCCAGAATCTCTGCCTATCCGGGGCAACCGCTTAACCAACTTAGCTAATGCGAACAGTTCAATTTATGTCATCTTCATCGATATCATATCTCAAATTCAAGATTTGTCAATATTATACTCCATTTTCCCAAATGCGAGAGAAATCTTTTTTATTTTCTGTCGTTTTTTTCCGTTTTCATGTTTCATTTAGGTTATGATAATAATATTATTAATTATTTTCTATAATGATTTTATATTAAAATATGTTAAGTATGTGTGATACACCCATAATTTGTAATAATTCTGTCATAATTAAACCACAATATTCTTTAAAGCGTATAAATTGTCATTCACAAGCAATCGGATCCGCAGTTAAGCAAAATGTCTTTAACCCAAAGGATAAGGACAATGTGTTATTCTTAGAAAGAACTGGAATCGGGCCCCAAATTTGAATAGCCAGGTACTTCCCCACCTCCCTCTACCCCATCGACCTTCCCTCCTTTCTACATTAAGCCTCACAACACACCCCTATTGGAGATACCATAGTCACACTATCTCCAAACGGTTGGGAGCAATTGGAACTTTTGTGCGCTATTCACACTAAAAAAGGAGTCTTGGTACATTGTAGCTTGATGAAATAATGATCACATCAGTGTCTGACTGCTGCTTTAGATGATCACCATTTTGGAAGAGCAATTTGCTTGTCTCTGTACCTAAACGCATTAAATATGTTTTCATAATTCCCAAATGAAAGATAGTCTAATCATTACCCAGGTGAGAGCTCACCATTTAAAATCTCAACAGTTTTTTTTTAAATCTGAATAATCCTGAACCTACATTAAAAAAATTTCCCTTCCCTTATTACTTACTTTCTTTCGGCATTCTTCAAATTAGTCATATCCTACTACCACTGGCTCCGAGCAGCTAAGATTCTCGTGCGATACACTAATTTTAAAACTTTATAGAAATATTTACACATATTGGATATCATCCAAACTACTCTCTAAACCTTTCCGTCACTAATAAAAACAAACTGTGCCATTTTCAACGAAACTGGTTGATCAATTTTTTAAAAAATCTGTTTTAACGACAGCCTTCTATTTTTTACTAATATTAATAACTAATATCTTAATAAATAATTGTAGGTAGTGGTAGTTTCGCCCCCTTGAGGTGATTTTCCTACAAAAACGGCGCTTTAGAAGTAATTTACTTATTACTATTATTATAGGGCCTACCTATACACATATTTTTTACAATTTCTTCACTTTATGGCGTCATTATTAATAAATAAATTAAAAATTACTTTGTAATCACCACCTTATTAATATATACATATTTCGAAAGCGATACTTTCCTCGTCAGGAATATACAGAATACATTCTACTAATTATGTATATTCCTGATGAGGAAAGCATCGCTTTCGAAACATGTTGATATTGTAATGCATTGGATTTGCGGTGTAATGCGGGAATGCGGGAGAAGGAAAGGAGGAAGGTTAGGTAGGAGAAATTGCGGGAGACAGTGTGTGTGTGTGTGTGTGTGTGTTTACCCTGAGAGAGGTTTTCTTCCAGGGAGCTCGGCTCGGGACCTACGACTAGCTCACCATCGGCAGGCCTCGGAGCTCTTCTTCAGGATCGTGAATCGACAGGCAGTCTTATAATTGGGGATTGTGACTCGAGACTTTATCAATTAAAACACTCAGATGCTTTCAGAACTCAGTAGTTTACTCGGTAAAAGGGCACAGACATAGTAAGATTACACAAAGGGAACAGGCTAACCTAAATATTACAAATAATGTTACGGGTAATCTCTGATTCTCTCTCTGAAATATTCTACGAACGGCATTGTTAAAGGTGACTTGAAATACAATTACAACACAAGGAAATGGGGATAAGCAAGATACAGCTCACGGTTGGGAATGATGGTGCTCGAACATGGTGAAGTCGGACGCCGATCGCGTGTCCGGGTAGTACTCCATCGCCAAGTCCACAGAGAGAAAGGATGTTTCCGAGGCCGGGTGCGAGGAGAGAATCCCGCGTCGAGAGCGCGCGGGGAGGATGTTCCCAAGGCCAGGTCCACGGAGAGAAAGAAGCGTTGAGAGCGCGCGGGCGGAACCGGGGCCGCGTATGAGTGATGTCTATTTTTGTCGCTAGGGGTGCTAACCTAACGAGTGGCTAGTATTTATGGGGTATTTGCGTTATGTAACACATTCCCCCATGTCACGAAAAAAAGCGCCGTGGTAATGAAGCTGTAGGACTAAAAAATCCTCTAAAATGCACCGTTGTTACAAGGTTGAGAAAGCAGAGAGAGAGAGGGGTCTAGCTATCCTTATAAACTAGAGATGGGTGAATTACATACAATGTGAGTGATGGGCAAACATACATGATTATGCACTAAGATCAACAAAATAATACATAGTTATGCAGAACAGTGATAACAATACATGGTTATGTTGAATAGAAACAAGAAAAATGGCTCTATGGTTTATCATTGGTCTGTAAGCTAAGTTTCGGAGTGGTTTTGCGTTGTGGTGTGACGTGGGTTATTCACTGGTTTTATGTTATGACCTCACTGTAACCTGACCCTTTCGAGATAACACTCGGGTCAAGTAAAAACAAAAGTTCGGTGGAGTTTCAAAGAAGTTGGCGGAGAGTTATCATCACAGAGGTTTGGAGAAATAAACAGCAGAAAATGGTTTGTGGTTTTGCGAGATGAGCCAGAGAGGATTCCTTATGCCAGGTGGCGAGGCAGGAATATGGTTGATGATGTTCCAAGATGATGTGGTTGTATATGGTGAATATTGCGCGGCGGCAATGTTGGTAAGTCTTGACAGTTATGGTGTGCAAGGTAAGGGTTGTGTCCATGTCTAGCGTGACAAAAGACGGCAGCTGGCTATTGATGAACTGGAACGTGTCTTGGTAGTGATAATGTATGCAAGACAATGATGAGTCTATGTCTAGCGTGACAAAAGACGGCAGCTGGCTATTGAAGAACTGGAACGTGCCTAGGACTGACATGTCCAAAAGGTTGTTTTGAAAGTGTCTATGTATTATGAGACAACTTGGTTCGCAACTACACGTACGACTCCAGCTTGATTATGGTAGGCAGGGTCGGGTGTTTTTTGTTTGTGGTTGAAGAAGATGAACCTCCGTGACAGTTTGTGGTGATGGGGTGAAGTTCTGCTAGGCTGGTGATGAAGAAGGCTGTTGGGCTGATGATGAAGAAGGCTGCTGGGCTTCTTTTTAGTCCAGGGGGGAAATTATTATTAAAACAAAATTCTTGAAGTTTACCTGCCTGGTAGACCAATGATGCAAAAGTTTGGAGAGAAACAAGTGTGTTGTAAGAGAGAAAAGAACGTAGGTTAACCGCGTTTAGAGAATTTCCAGAGAGAGAGAGAACGAACAAAAGGAAATAAACAACTGAGCTGAGAGTCTTAAATTATATACAAATACCAGTATTCAGCATCAAAGGTGACAATATATAGTCCATTCAGTGCAGTAGCACTGAATACATATCCACTGATACAAGAACTGAGGTTTGTACATAATTACACATGTCTTACTTGAAAGCAATTGACCCTTTGTGGTCAATGTAATCGCTGAGGCGGTGACAATATATTACTATCAAGGTAAGATATTTTGAGGGTGAAGTTGAGAAAATAATTCATGGATGAGGTTTGACCTATTTGACAGACGTTATGCTGAGAGCGTAACGTACAATTTCCAAATACATGAATTATTTATTTCACTTGGGTGACAAGGAAATTGAGTACAGAAATCTGCTGTGATCTGGCTATAGTCCAGGTTCAACCTCTGGGGAGAATGAAGGAAAGTAAATAGCAGAGTTCTGGACTCATTACATTTGTACAAATGAATGATGATTACAGAATACACAGTTATACAGAACTAGTCTTTCGCGTGTATTTGGCGAAAGGCTAGGGGTCGTTTTAATCTTCTACACGTTTGTGGGAAAATGACAGACCCTTGTTCAAATTTCACAAACCTAGGAGTTTTCTTAATCGTTTCCTAGACAATGAGTTACAAGTTTT
>JAHDVE020010342.1:0-31941 GCA_022606495.2 Halesus radiatus
TCTAATGTTAAAATAAGTGAGCCCATTTCAAATAATGTTACATGGAGTCATTTAAGTAGAATGAAGGTCCATCTAGCATATTTTACATCATTGATTTGTACTGGTTTTTTTATGAGAAAGTTGTGAATACTAAGGTGTGAATCTTACCGGTTGAAGCCTGACTTTGAGACTCGGTGGGCTTTTTAGCCGACGTGGGGATACTGAAAGTTCTCTTGACCGGCTTGGCGGGCTTCTGCATCAGGATGTTGTCGATCTCATCATTGCTGTTTGCGGCGCCTGAAAATGAATGTAAGTTTAAAAAAGTACGATGGACCAAGTGCATATTTTTGACTTTGAGGTAGGTACAATTCAAAATTTACGTAACCAATGAGATAGTGCTGCACTGCACTCTAACAGTTAAGAGGAACGGCTGCGCTGCCTGTTTCATACATAACTTAATTTTGGATTTGAGGTCAAAATACCCATCCAAACTGAATGATATGTATTTATATAATTAAAGGTTTAGTAAATATCTAGTACTGATGAGAAGTATTTTATTTATTTTTGTTTTAAATTATGAAGTATATGCCATGAAAAAAATCAATTTTCATAATTTTAGAGGCAACTTAGAAAATTATTTGCGGGTTTATTGTATTTTTTACAGAATTATTGATAATTATCGATAATGCTTATTTAAATTTTTTGTTTTACATTACATTATATTTTCAAAGTAGACGGGGTAGAACTTTTTTTTAAATCACCGTTAGCCCCAAATAATTGTTAAAGGTGCCTCTAAAATCGTGAAAAATCAATTCCTTTAATGGCCTGTATTTCATAATGTAAAACAAAAATAAATAAATTACTTCTAATCCATACTAGATATTTACTATACTTTTTGATGAAAAAAATCATTAGGTTTAGGTGAGTATTTTGGCCTCAAATCCAAAATTAAGGTTTGTATGAAACCGGCCGATGCTCTTAAGACGAACGCATTCGCTCGTGTTCCTGCGATTTCAGAATTTCATTGGCAGTCGTGTGTCTCTTTCTATCATCTATCAAGGGAGAGTGAGGCGGGGGGGAGACTCCACCCATACTGTCATAGCGACTAGCGAGGTGTTAGTTGTCGGCATGTCCGCATTACGAGTGGACGTTTGATGATAGACGCATGAAACAGAAAAACGTTTCACGCGTCTATATATTTGCATATATAGACGTGTGTCTATAGACTATAGCCTCGATTCCAAAGAGTATTTATTATTCATATTGTTTAAATTAGCTAAGCTTATATTATATTAGATTATAAGTTGAATACTAGTTTATTCTAAAAGTATTTGACTTATTCAACAACTTTCACCATTACAAAATATTCAAATTACTAACCAATCCAAATCCAATAAACGAACACTGCATTTGGAAAAAGATTTTTTTTCTTCATTTAATTGGGATTTGTACCCGCTTAGCCTTCGCTACGGGGTTACTATCAGGCAGTGGCGGCTCGTGACTTTTGAGTGAGCTAGAGTGCTAAGATTGAAGGGGAACGGCTGCGGTGCCTGTTTCATACAAAACTGAATTTTGGATTAGAGGCCAAAATACCCATCCAAACGGAATGATCTATTTTTGTAATTAAAGGTTTAGTAAATATCTAATACGGATGAGAAGTATTTTATTTATTTTTGTTTTAATTTTTTAAGTATGTGCCATGAAAAAAAACAATTTTACAAACGGCTTAGAAAATTATTTGTGGGTTTATCATACCTTTTAAAAGATATATCTCATTTGCTATGTAAGTATGATTACATAAATAAAAATTAAACATTAAAAAAAAAAAGTATTTTTCGGGTCGATATTTTAAATTCTGTATGGCATATTTGTGTTCCATCGTAAATTGGTCGTTTTTAATTTAATTTAAAGTCCACCATAATGCTTATTTTCATATTTTAAATATAAAATTAATTTTATATTTCATTATATTTGTTTAAGTTTGTTCCGAAATTGCTAAATTTTGAGCAAAACCAACGTCGCATTAGTATCGCTGAGGAGTTGTTGAATGACGTCAACGACGATCCAAATTTTCTCAAAAGGGTCATAACTGGTGATGAAACGTGGGTATATGGTTATGACGTCGAAACCAATGCCCAATGATCCCAATGGAATACTATATTTTTCAAAAGTAAAAAATCGAAGAACACATAAACGTGACTAACCTTTCCAATTGTCAAAAACAAACCACTAATCCAAAATGGTTGATAATGCTAACATACGATAAACATATGTGTACCAACATAACAAAAAAAATAGATAATCGAATGTACACAGCCCGCGAAAATTCAAAATTCACCTTTGCTTTTGAACAGACCTCGCATGTAGGTTACCGACATACCGACATATGCGCCCTTGGGGTGATTTTACCGACTTTGATTTTTCACAAAAACGGCGGTATACAAATCATCTCGATACATTTGCGAACATCTAACAACCTATAATAAATGTTGTTCTACATCTAAGGCTGCGTATATGGTAGACATGCGAGCCGAACTACGAACACGAAAACTGCACATTTTCGATTTAAAATTTGTAAAGGAACGACAAAATGATTTTCTAAGCCATTATGTTTAGTGCAAAATGTGCAAGAAAATAGAATATGTACACTCCGAAGACCCGAAACTGAAAGTGTCTGTAAATACTGATGTCGTCGAAGGAGTAATATGTACAGGAAATGGAAATTCACAATGGTATAAAATTTTTGGTATTAAATATGCCAAATATGGGTCGTTCAACTTACACGAACATAGAACAATATTTCTATTTTTGAAACTGACAATACATGGTGGAATTCCATTATAATAATATAATAAAACACGCATAAAACTTAATTCCACTTTTATTTTATTTTACCATAACCGGTTTTAGCTTGTTAATAATAATAATAATAATTGGATGATATAGCGCCGTTTTTTGTGAAAAATCACCTCAAGGGCGCTGTACAAATATTTCTTAACTAATTATGTACAAACAGATACAGAAAAACATACTTACCTGGCAGGTCGCTTCAGATGAACACAGTTATATTAGAAAATTTATTTATAGAGATGATAGTTTTACATGGTTATTTGTTGCTCCTTTTCTATTGATGTTACATTTATTAGAAGATTGGTGGCACAAGAAGAGTTGGTATTTATTGAGATACTTATAATTTTTAGGACTGGAAAGTATTCATAAAATAACTCAAAATATCTATAAAATTACCTTAAAAAGCGTAAGAAGCTTTTAATAAATATTAACTTTTAATTTTTTATGTACACTTTGGTTATTTACAGTGTTGCGAGCTGTGGACGCATTTGCGCACCGATGCGTGGATTTTTTTATTTTATTTATTTAATGACTTTAGGTAAGTACTAACCGGCTAGCCTAGCTAAGCAATTTACAGGTGAATTTCTTCAATAAAATAAAGCCATCTTCAGACTGGAACTGGTAAAAACGGCGCTATACAAATCATCTGATTATTATTATTAATTATTTGACTAGAACTCTACGCCTTTAATTAAAATTCAATTTTCGAATTAATTGTTAACAATGAATTTAATTGAAGTACTTACCTAGATCGAATACTTTGAATAAAATCAAGAATGAAAGAATTATAGGTACTTTAAATAGGTACCTATGTTTGGAACCAAATTTGATGTTTTTTCTAAAACAAAATTCAATTTTCAAATAAACTCTTTAACTGAATGAATTTTTACCAACAGTTTGATTGTTTTCGTGTATGTACGCATGACGAAATTGAATTTAATTTTTATTTATCAAAATTGCACAGTACATTTTATATGCGTACAAAAATATATTAATAGAATATTGTAAATTGACAACTCCATGAATACTCTGAATACTCAACGAAAATCCAAAAAGGTCGTAATATGTAACTACGACCGCCTTTAAAAAATCCCGAGCAAGGCCGGGTACACATCAGCTAGTCCGTAATAAATTAGTCTGCTAGAGAAATCATCCGCGCGAGCTGAATTTATCACAGCTAAATACCCACCTACTGTGTGTGATGTAGTATGATGATTTACGTACGAGTGTATTGGTTGGCGAGCAGCTATAGCGATACGATCCTCGTCCCCCGTACCTGATTCCGATTCCCCTTTCCCCCCGCTAACAAAAAAGTGCGAGAGCGACGCAAACAAAAAAATAGGTGAAATTAAACTTGAATTTGTCGCTAACTAAATAGTAAATTTTGACGCAAATTAATCTATTTTCAGCAGTCATTAAAATTTGATTGTATACTTCATCATATTCCTGAGGTAGTATGACGAATATTTTTTTCAAAAATAGTATCCATTTAGTCACAAATATTTTCCAAAGTTGCAGCTAAAAATATGAATAATTTGTCATCTTTCGTGGCTTATATTTTCTAAATTAAAACAAAAATAAAAAAAATACTACTAATCCTTACTAGATATTTACTATACCTTTTGATAAAAAAATATCTCATTAAGTTTGGGTGGGTATTTGGCCTCTAATCAATGAGTAAGTTTTGTATGAAACAGCCCACGCAGCCGTTCCTCTTAATACCATAATGTAAAACAAATTTTAATAAAAAACATAATTAACAGTAAATTTCTAAAAAAATTAAATGTAGTTCTACGAATTAAACACGAACACAATTAATGAATTGAATTTTGATTGTGTTTGCTTCCATGTTTTGATTTCCATATTGATATATATTTTTTTGTATTACTTGAAGATAAATAATATAAAACATATCTCTTAACATGACCAAGGGTTCAGTCCATAAATCAGAAGACGAATTATGTTGTAGATTCCATTATGGAGCAAGAATACACATTAATGGGCCGATTAAAATTGATTATATCCAATTAAAGCGCTTAATTGATGAAATCAAGCGTTTATAATGCAATTATACAACTTAATTAAACATTGTGTACACCAATCATTTGTGATATTTCATTACCGGACATAATGCATTATAGTGTTTACCGGAAGTGAATAGAGATTATCTTTTAATAATCATTATATTGTCACAGGAAAACTACATTACTGTATCATTTAACTGAAAATTTTACATTAGAGAAGAAAAAATTGCTATTTTTAAACTAGTGATAATTAGAAGTGAGTCGTTCCACTTATTTTACGAACTTGATTTCAATTTCGAGTTCAGCCAAACGAACTTGATTCCTCGAACTCGGTCCTTTGTTCCTTTCAACCTAGTGGAATGATAGGAATTAGCAGGATTTATCCTGAGAGGATAAATCCTGTCAATTTCTGATTCCTGAAGCAAACATCGCACATATTGCACCTATGAATAGGGTCGCTTTTCGTTTATAACTCCGCCTGCTGCGGGGTTTCTGATTCCTGAAGCAAGAATCACACATATTGCACTATTGAGCCTTACTCAATTTGGTCGCTTTTCGTTTTTAGCTTCGATTCGAAATCTTTGTCATTCCTTAAATGTGAGTCCGGAACGAGTGAATCCGGATTTGCAAACTCGGAGTGAGTCTCAAGCGTCTTCAGAATCGGATGCATTGGACTCGTTCTGGTCAGAACGACTCACCTCTAGTAGTAATCGAATCTGAAAAGAACCTTAGAATACAGATAAAGCGGAAATCTGTTTTCTGAAGACCCAGGCTGGCTCACTTCTTCCTTTCCTTAAAAGGAACCTTCATACAGCATCCCCAAAGATGACATAGGCCCTGAGGGTAAATTATTTTTAAGATCTCCTGCATTGAAATCTGGCAACATGAAACTTGCACAACTCTTAGTGTTTAGAATGTTTACCCTGACAATGGAACAGGGCTCTCTGAAACCAATTGACATTTGAAATAAGTATTATAAAAATATATAATATTGAGTATTCCAGCCGCTGAGAGTTTCGCTGTAACCTTTCTTTTCATTGCATGCATAGTTTGAAAATGGCCATGAATTATTTAGGCACATATTATTGAAAAAACAATAGATAGTAATATGTACTGACTTGTTATAGCCGAGGCCATCATGAGCCCCGCTCCCTGCGCCTCGTCAAACTTCTGCTCAAGGGCGGACATCTTGTTGGCCGGCAGCTCCATCTTACGCAGGTCTGTACGCAGCCTCTCGCCTGGATAAACAAAAAATGTACAATGTTTTTAAATTGTTATGAAACGGAAATGTCACTTTTTAGGATTCATCAAAACGCCTTTCCATGTAAACGCCTACACCATACTGACCCCTTGAAATCGCAAGGTTCCATCTGATACGATAACGTTATGCGATAATGAACTCTAAAGTAGCTCTGTCTAGAGCCCATTATTGTATGACATTTCAGATTCATGGTCAGATGGAACCTTATTATTCTAAGGGGTCGATATGCTGACAGCGCCGGAAGCATAGTTTCAAGGAAACTGTTAGACTAAGGTTGGCGTGTTTCAACCTGCATCCACCACCAAGTGACCACCAAATGGACGATAAGCCACTTTTTTAACGTATTGACATTTGAACTGTCCCCATTAAACGCCGATTCTCAAATTCGATCGATTCTCATCATACTACAATGTATTTTATTCACTTGGCAAAGAAATAATGTATCTTAACTCTGAAAAAGAGCTTCGCCATTGTGGAAGCGTCATCAAAACATAAATCCGATTTTCAATGTCATTGTAATATAATTTCTTTTCTGTGTCTTTTCAGTTTCAAGTTTCATTTTGTGATATTATCTTAATTGATTCAAAATATATTACAATGAGGTTTATAAGCTTCAATAAGTTATTCCGAAATTGAATATTAATCCTAGACTTGTAGAAAGTCAACAGATGCCCCATATAAATAAAAATCCGATAGGTATATCAGAGAGAACAAATAAATTCAAGTAGAATCTTGTAGTCATGATAAAAAGGTAGCAGCCAAAAATATATGGGAATTAATAATAATAATAAATGGATTATTTCTATAGCGCCGTTTTCGTGAGAAAATCACCTAAAATGCAAATTGAAGATGATATTAACAGTTTTTAGAAATCGAAATATGATACCGATAAAAATAACACAATGGATTGGGGTAACTGTAGCTCAGTGGATTAGAAGGCAAGGTCCCGGATGAACCATCCTGGGTTCAAGTCCCAGTTACTACCATAAACTTTTTCTTTTCTGTGTGTTTTCGGTTTCATATTTCATTTTGAGAGTTGTTAATTATTATGATTCTTAAATGATTAAAAATCATATAACTATATTTATTTAGAGAAAAAATGTAATTTTATTTTCATTGTGTAGGACACTTATTTAGCTTTATTAAAATGTAATAAAAGCAAAAAAAAATGATTTTACATAAAATGAGGGAGAAAACAAATCATTTATCTTCCCAATAAGCCCTCCATTCATATGCTTGGTGTAACTCTAAGTAACCAGCTCAGGTACGAGGACTCCATCGAAGCCAGAGTAAAGTTAGTACCTCTCAGAAGCTGGGCATACTGTACAGGGTCCGCAGATACATTAATAGTACACAACTGCTGACCCTGTACAAATCGCAAATGTGCCCTACTGTAGAATTTGGCAGCCACCTCTAGTCGGAAGCCCCAAAATATCTGAAAAAACCCTTGACTCTGTGCAGAAACAGGCGGTCCATTTGATAGATTCACCTATCTTAACAAATGGATTGCAATTTTTGGAGCACAGACGTCAGGTGGAAATGCTGTCCTTGTTCTACCGGTATTTCAATGGAATATGCTCTGAGGAATTAGCATCATTGATCCCTTCGGTACCGGTGCACAGTAGGAAAATACACAACATTTGTACACAGTTGACATTTATCACATGAGAACGGATGGCTTCTACGAGTCGTTCTTGTGTTCAGATCGGTTGTGGAATGATCTGCCGGCCTCTGTATTTCCTCCCTTCTATAACATGGGTCTTTTCACTCCATCCTATCCTCTAAAAGACCCTCCACACAGCATCCCTAAAGATGATATAGGCCTTGAAGGAAATTATTTCCCTCAAGGCCTCTTGTGTCTACTCCTGTGTCTACTTTTAAAAAAAAAAAAGAAAAAATATATATGTATTTATATATATAAGTAGCTATTCTAGGGAAACTACGTGTGCCATATACATACAATTTTGATAAATACATCATATACACATTATCTAGTAAGACAGTACAATTTACAAAACCATCATTTTGGACAACAGTGAGTAATTACGAAATTACTGTCAGATAGCACAAGGCGCGTAACATGCCATTTTACCCCTGGCACACGAGGCAATAAATGGTGATCAGCTGAATATGATCGTTATGCTTGACAGCTGACCACAATTTGATCAAAAACTGAAATGGGCCGAGAACCGTAGTTCAGAGACTGGGGTCAATCAAATGTGACCGAGTTTAAAACACACCAACCTAAAACTATATCGATAGTGACGACAGTTAATGCAGACATCTCTAGCTTAATTCCCCGCCTCTGCCGTGTACGGGGCAGCCATCTTGGACGCTTCCTCCCATGAATTAGAATTTAACAGCTCTCTTGTCTGTTCTCAACATTTGTTCTAAAGTAAATAATCCATGCATAACGAAAAAGCAAATAAACTTCCTTGTGAAGTCATAGAGTATTTTCATTGATTATGATATGTGCCTTCATTACCCCATAAAGATGTGACTAGTGAAAAAACTTATAATTAAGAAGTAGATCACCACTTCTCACACCTAAAAACACACTCACACATACACACTCCCTTATACACTAGTCATGTCATCCGGTAAATACATGTATAAATAAGACACTACAAGGAAACATATCATAGGTACCCACTATGTATCAGTTCTGGAAATTGTTTCTTGCTGTAACCAATGTACTGTTTTGTTTCTATTATAAAAATAAACATAACGTTGAAAATAAAAAAAAAATAATCTTACCAAAGTGCTTGTACATCTCCAGCAGCGTTTCTGAAGCCTGATCCCTGACATTGGCGTTTGGATCTCCCAGGAGTGCAGCAATGGCAGGAGTGACCGCCTTTAGTTGAAGTTCTGCACTGCCTTGTCTGCAACACGCAAATAAAAACAAATTTAGGAAGACTATTCAAAGTTATCATTTTTAAACTATAACACCAAAAGGGTACTTACTTACATAAATAAGTAAATGTAAATAAAAATATGTATTAACAAATCAATCAATCTGTGACCATACATCTATACGAGGGGTGTTCAAAAGAAAAGGTGATTTTGAATTTTTTCGAAAAGTATTTATTTATTCATCAATATCCATTTTCTCCCCTTCAAAGTAATCCCCCTCAGATATAATGCACTTATGCAAGAGCTTCTTCCAATCCTCGAAGCACTTCTGGAATGCGCTTTTCGGTATGGCCATCAGCTCGTTCTTCGATTCTGACTTTATCTCATCAATTGTGGCAAAACGCTTTCCTTTCATTGGTCTCTTCAGTTTCGAGAATGGGAAAAAGGCGCAGGGAGCCAAATCTGGTGAATATGGTGGTTGAGGCATGATTACGGTGTTGTTATTGACCAAATAATCACGAACAAGCATTGATGTGTGAGCTGGTGCATTATCGTGATGCAAAATCCATGATTTGTTTTTCCACAATTCCGATCGTTTGAGCCGTATTGCTTCACGCAAACGTTGCATAACTTCCTTGTAGTATTCCTTATTAACCGTACGACCTGTTGGCAAGAACTCATGATGCACCACGCCATTGTAATCGAAGAAAACAGTGAGCAAAACCTTCACATTTGATCGAACTTGGGGTGCTTTTTTCGGTCTTGGCTCTTCTGGCCGCTTCCATTAAGATGATTGGGCCTTGGTTTCGACGTCATAACCATATACCCACGTTTCATCACTAGTTATGACCCTTTTGAGCAAATCTGGATCGTCGTTGATGTCATTCAACAACTCCTGAGCGATACTAATGCGGCGTTGCTTTTGCTCAAAATTTAGCAATTTCGGAACAAACTTCGCTGCCACACGTTTCATGCCCAAAACATCCGAGAAAATTGCATGGCATGAGCCGATTGATATGCCAACATCCTCTGCAACTTCCCTAATAGTGATTCGACGATTTTCCAAAACCATTTTCTTCACTGTTTCGATGTTTTCTTCCTTTGTTGACATGGTTGCAACTCCAGGACGCTCATCGTCATTAACATCTTCTCGGCTTTCTGTAAAGCGCTTGTACCACTTATAAACACTTTTTTGAGACAAAGTAGACTTGCCGAATGCCACAGTCAACATATTAAGAGCGTTGGAGCACTTTATTCCATTTTATCACAAAATTTAATACATATTCTTTGATCCACTTTTTTCAAGTAAAAAATTGAAGAACACACAAAAACGTGACTAACCTTTCCAGTTGTCAAAAACAAAGGACTAATCCAAAATGGCTGATAATGCTAACATATGATAAACATATGTGTACCAACATAACAAAAAAAAATCGATAATCGAATGTACACAGCCCGCGAAAATTCAAAATTCACTTTTTCTATTGAACACACCTCGTACTTTTAATTTAGCCCTCAGGATGTGTATGTGTGCCACCACAGTCTGTGTTATCGAACAATTTAAATATTTTCTGTCACGCATTGTTCTATGCTAAATATTATCATTTATTTTTTAAATTATTTCAATAACGAAATTTTGTGATTATTAATTGTTACGATGTTATATACAACGTATTGTAACATTTGTAACTGTCCCGGGGAGCATTTCTTCCTTCCAGCGTCAACTGCAGTAGCGTGCACAGAGTATATTGATCAGGGTAGAGAGTAGGAAAAACAGCTTAATTAATTGATATTCAATAAATTTACTGTGGACAAAACAATTCGTGCAAGTTTTCACTAAGAATGGCTAAGCTGCTGGCTTTAGCCGAAGTTGGTTAGGATAACCTAAGCCATGTCAAATATCCGCTTTATTTATGTATATTACGAGCCAATTACTGGATATATAAAATTTCCATACTTTTTTCCACTAAATAAACACAGACAATACATATTTTGAAAGATGATAATTAATATGATATTATCATTTGTTAGTAAAGTTGTTCTAATTATTAGATGTACCAACAGATGACACCGATTGCTACATTTGTTGGCATTGCTGAAAAGCACTGCTTTTCAAACACTAACACAAATGAGTAATCCCTTGACGCGCATTGCGCTTTACATGTACATTTGAATGTATACAACACTCAACATTTGAATATGATGTCATGTCATTTTGCGTACTTAGTTCCTGCCTTTGACATGTTATGGTGGGGCAGCAGGTGTGTTGCGCTTAGCGTTGAGTTTCGTGGTTGGTACTTCATTTTTCTATGCTAGTAAGTTAAGGTAGGCAGTCCTTATGTGGTTATATGGACAGGACACCTCTGGTCAACTGTGGATAGAGGTGTATAAATAAGAACATAATCTTTTCTACCCGGTGAGTGGGCTATCTGTTCCTATCGTAGGACTTATTTTGTACTGTTTTAAAACATTTTAGACTTTCGATAATGATAACATAAATAAATATTTGTGCAACACAAATAAAGGGTTAGCCAAATTACAATTTATAACTAAAAGGATATTCAACAATTTAAAAACCTAAAAAAAAAAACTGAAATAATTTATAATCAACGGAAATATTGTGTTTTTTTATCATTCACACTAACCAAACATTTTGCAACACCGTGATGATAATAAAGTTGATAGAGAAAAAGCAATGCCTTTGTTCAATACAAAAAAGGTATTATTTTTGTACCGTACCCCACTGAGTGGGTGGTCTACCAACTTACTTAACAAAATTACTCCATTAATCACTGAACGGAAAACCCTTAGAAATATTGTCTATACAGATTCGAAAGAAAACTAACGTCACCAGTTTACATAAGACCTTTCAAATCCTAGGCCCCACCAGACAGGCCAATTAAAATGATTATCTGTTGAAGAATGAACATTAATTTAAATATTATATTTAATATATTTAAAAATATTTTATCAATTTCACTCAAAGTAAAGAAAGGAGCTAACTTCGGGCACACAAACACGCCCACAACACGCTTTTTTATATTTATTTATTAATTTATAAGTTTTGGTACAGAGTTACTACCAAACTACCAAACTAGGCATATGCCCGTATTATGGTAGTCGAAGTTTGTTGTATATTATAATGTTGTATATCTACATTTTGTCAGTTATCTCTTTAAAGGTGCTAAATCAATAATATTACATGAAATGCAAAACATTACACAATCCATTAAACTCTCTGTGCCAAGCGATCCGCAGGGGATATATATCGTTGAATGCCAGAGTTATCCTCAGCGGAATCGCTAGGAATGGCTAGAGTATATTTAAATCATCCATAATCGCTTGCAAACAAAATAATCAATGGGGCTTTTGTATAGCTGGATGTTCCGCACAAGTCAGGCAATAAATGTTTAAAATTGGTGCAAAATTAGCAAAAACATAAATTACCGATTTTCAAAGTTTTAAGGGGGGGAGGGACTTCTGAGAGTTATTATTTATTAATTCAAAATAATGATAGTATTATTACGCAATACGATAAACATAATGTTTTTAAATAGAAAAATATTTGTTAAATATTTTATAAATTTACATAGGCTTAGTCAAAATCTAATCAGAAATATTACTTTTTTCTGACCGTTCCATTGTATGTTTTACAAAATATTTAAAATACGAATATGATTTTTAAAGTGGAGAAAAGTATGTTTAATAATTTGTCGTTGCGTTTTTGTAAATAAACGTAACCAAAAATTAGTAATCCGCATTAAAAAAATTTTTAAATATTTTTGATTAGATTTTGATAAATGCTGAGCCTATGTAAATTTATAAAATATTTAATAAATATTTTTCTATTTAAAAACATTATATCTATCGTATTGCGTAATAATACTATCATTATTTTGAATTAATAAATAATAACTCTCCGACGTCCCTCTCCCCGTTAATTATTTACAGGAAAACTTCATACAATAACCCAAAAATCAATAACTATAAATTAATTTGTACTCACTGGTTGAGCGCCTCGCGCAACGAGCGCAGCGCCTCCTCGCGCATGTTTGCATTCTTGTGGCGGAAGGCCGCACCGAGACGCGACAGCAGCTGTGGGCCGGCCAAGGAGCCGCTGGACCACAGGGCGGACAGGGCGGCGCGCGCCGCCCCGCGCACCACCTCCTTGGAGTCGCCCAATCTGGAAATAAAACGAAAATGCGTTAACTTACAGGAAAAAAATTGTCAAAAAGAACGTCTTAGAAGGAGCAACAACCTTAGTTTGAGTATCTTATAGCGAGAAAAGTAATGTTAACCTTCCCGTTGCAAACCTCAGTCTCTTAAATCACTATCCGTCATATATCAGCTTAAATGGTGAATTTATTCAATTGCTATTGTTTGTATTCCTACAAAACTTATAAACCACCTTATAATGATTGACATGCGTGGGGTATCTGTGACCCTCTTGGTAACCACAAGTTTTGTTTTGCACCTTGGCATGTCGAACGTTAACACACTTTAAGCGGGAAAGGTGGTTTTATCCATTCGGTTGGTTGCCGTTTAATGCCGATCCTACTTTTATGTCGGGAAACGCATTGCTATCTGATATTTTAATACGAATATTGTGTACCAATCTCTTTGTTAAAAAATGTGATACATATCTTACTTTTCTTCGTGTTTCGTGTACATGGATATTTTAACACAAAAAAGCAGTATATTTATGCAAATTTTATTAAATTATAAATTATTATTAGCTTCAGTTGGCTCAAATTATTACAAAAATAAATACTATAGCCACATCTTCAGTGCTATAAGCGTAATGGTTCATTACCCGTCGTACAGGTTCAAACCATTACGCTTATAGCACTGAAGATGTGGCTATAGTATTTATTTTTGTAATAATTTGAGCCAACTGAAGCCAATAATAATTTATAATTTAATAAAATTTGCATAAATTAATAAAATTCCCCTTAAGGGCGAAGGACTCAAAGATAGCGCTAAACGTCACTTTGCGGGTTGCTAACGTTAGAAATATAACAAATAATGTATCTGTAAATTCTATACGAGTGGTTAGAAAAATGTCTAAGGTTCCAAATGGCGACAATTCTTAAAGTGCAATGCTTTCCATTCTATATGAAATATGTACTGCAATATTAAGAAGTGCCTTCACTGTTTTGTTAACTATACATATTACAAACAGTTTTAATAAAAATCCTTCCATAATCTCACTTTAATAAAGGTCAACAACCGATTGGGTTAATTGGAAATACTACAAAGTACCTACATTTCTACTGTTATTCACTTAAACTTTATGAAATATTTTATTCTATGGCGCCATATAAAATTCCATACGAAAGAATTACGCCGCGCGCTGGTCACGAGATTTCGCGAGAGCGGGTCATTCACGAGCTGACTCCAGAGGCGAGAGCACGTATGTATTTACTGTCATTATTTTCTATGCGGCTATGAGATATTTAATTTGATTAGTACTAGGAACGCTGAGGAAACCGGTGTTATTCGATCGGGGTAAGCAGAAATTAAATCATTATTATTCTCCAACTAAATTTATTTGAAATCGTCTTTTAATAAATTGTTTTCTTTTTAGTTATTCAAAATGGGAAAAAATAAAGGCAGACATGTGTATAATATACAAAATAAGAGACCTGTTTCCTGGAAGAAAAAAAAACGACTAAGGTAATAATAATAACATTATTGAAATACATGTTTTCAGGGGACACTTCGAACTTCTAGAATTTTTAAACGATTTCTATCAAATCGGGTACAATGGAGTTCAGGGGTACACTGAACTCGAATTTAACGACAAAATGCATAATTTTGGTGGCATTTTTGAATTTCTTGAGTTCTTTACCGATTTCGTTCAAAATCGGGATTAGGGTGTTTGGACATGTACTGAACTCGAATTGAACGTCAAATTGCATAATTTCAGAGGCCATTTTGAATTTCTTGAGTTCTCTGCCGATTTCGTTAAAACATTGAATGAGGATGTTATGAGATGCACTGAACTCGGCTTGAATGTCAAATTGCACAATTTCAGCGGTCGCTTCGTTAGATTGTTTAATTGTGAAGAAATAAACACTTAATAGTAACAAAAAATAAAAATAAAAGGCACTATGTATAGGTACTGTCAATTATTAATATGTTATGTAGGTACTAAAAAACAAACAATGTGTTACTTTCCTAATATCCGCATATTCTCATAAGTTACCTTATCCTATACCAACAGATTGACATACTTTACTTACATATAGTCGGCGGTGTAAATTTTGTGAATTAAAAATAAACTTTATACTTTCGCTTTTCCTCTTTTGTCCGACTGCAAATTTAAGTTTGTCAACCTTCTATTAATTTATTTTTATGCATTGAATAAATAATAAATGTATTCAGCAAATGTCTTTTATTTTGTATTTCATCAATTGCCAATATGGCGCGGGCGTGTTTTACATTATCCACATTTCCCCCAAAAAAGTCGGCGGCTTGCGGTGCTTCGTTCTATCGAGTTTGGCGGCTAAAATACCTAACGGCGATGAGTATGTGGTCTTATACTGGACCCTTAATAAAATACCCCAAGGTTGGACAATCTATATAAAGAAGAGTGTCCTGATCGGGCGGTGTTTGTTTGTTTTGTATACAAGTCTACAGTTTTTTTTCAGAACTTAATGAAATTTTGCTCATTTGACCTTCAAAACAAGGGGAAGGTCCCTGCCCTGTCTACTTGAGATTTCGAAAAACTACCCACAGCCCCTAGAAGTAGAATTTTGGTACTTCTTGGTGAAATTTTGCACACTTGATTTTAAAAATAAGAAGAAAACTACTGGGTAGGAGTAACACATCACAACCTCAAAACTTTCCACCAAGTCATTCATAAACCCGGGCAATGCAGGGTACTTCACCTAGTATTGTTATAAAATCCATCAGATTAAAGATTCATTTAGAAATATACCTGCTAGATATTCAATTTCTAATTATTTAACGTATACATATGGTAATCTTTTAAATGCAAGGAGAAATCTTGGTGTTCTCTCTTTTTAAAACTGTTTCTATCTTATATCATGACCGTAATAGAAACGAAAATAGAACGAGTTTTATGAGGACGTATCATTTGGTGCCACATATGGCACAACATAACTCAACAGTGACTTTAACTTCCGTTTATTCAGAAAATACCCTTTAATTTCATATAATACTTTTGTAGATGGAGTGTGGTGAGTACAATGTAAAAATTAATTTATCAACCCTTCCCTGACATTTGGTTGCAAAAGTAACCGAATGGACGTATGTAGTATAAAGCAGCGGCTTTCAATAAATTATTAGAATATGGGATAAAGGTGCTGGCTTACCTATCGATGACATGAGGCAGCACTGTGGGCGTGTAGGTGCCAAAATCTGAGCCCATTCGCGATATAAGCGCCGTGAGCACCTCCAGGCCATTTTGGGAAACCTGGAAACAAAAAAACATGAGTATCAGTAAAAAGATCAAATCAAGTTTTTAAAAATCTAAATCACACGTAACGCAAGAAGCAATAATGGGAGGTACTAACAATGGATTCCTTAAAACTCTAGTCAGATTCCAATCAAAATCAGAATGCTAATAATCGTATTGCACTAAAAATATCTTGTGGAATATCATTTAAGGGCCACCACTCAAAAAAGGACCTAAACGTCACTTTCCATGTTGCTAACTCAAGTAATACGACAAATAATTTATCTGTAAATTCTATATGGGTAGTTAAGAAAATGTGTCAGGTTTCAAAGGAAAAAAATCCTCAAAACTGAAATGCACCACAAAATGTCTGAAAATAAGTGCAGTTTGAAAACCATAGAAAGCAATTTTGAACATTTTACCTAAAATTCGAGTACGTATTTCACATAGAATTTAAAAGATTACAGTTTGAGGGTTATTTGTCTTTTGAAATTTTATACATTTTCTTAATTACCCGTATAAAATTTACAGATAAACATTCGTAGTATTTATTGAGTTAGCAACCTGCAAAATATGTATTTTTGGGTGCTGACTATTAATTAAAAATCAACAAATATTTTTTACTGTACTAAAAAAAAGTGGTACTAAAACAAAGTCACTGCTTTTAATTAATTAATAATGTCACACCGCCTGTGTTTTGCTTTCCATGAAAATAATTTATTTTTATTTTTTACAACAGCAAATTGCAAACATCAAAAACGAATCCTAATCCCTGTCTTTCACTTCGGCGAGACGCCTTGATATTTTACCCAAATTATACCACTGAACAGAAAGTCCCCAGAAGTGTGTTCTATAGCGATTTGAAAGAATACTGATGTCTCCAATTTAGACGCAATCTTTCGACTCCTAGGCCCCAAATGGGCAAATGAAATTGGTTACCAATTAAAAAAAAAGTTGATATTTTAAAATGTTTAACCAATTTCACCCCGAAGTAAGATAAAATTGATCACAGTTTGGACACACAGACACCTCCACAACACACTTCTATCGGGTTATATCTTCAGTGGCGTTGATACGCTTTATCTCGTGTCCCGAAAAACACACATACCAAACAAAAAAAACTACCTCACCAGATTGCATAGTGATTTGCTTTAATTAGCAAAGATAAAACCAGTCAAGGCCACTTCCTATGTTATGACAGGGGCAGTCACGGGCAATTAGATACAATTATTGTTATTTCGTATCTAGGACGGTTCGATGCCACTCCTCATTACATCTTCATAGGCAGAATGGTTATTATTATTTATGAGTAATAGGCCTTCCACACGAGTGGGCGGCCCAATACTAAAAAAGCCATGGCGTCGAAAGGTTCGACCATCCTGCGTCCTTTCCTATGTCAAGGCTACCAACTTTAGGAAAGGACGACCGGGTGGTGTTTCTTAGTATTGGGCCGCCCGCTTGTGGTGGAAGCCACTTATAGGACGATGTTAGTTGTCTAGTTTTTCTAGTTGTTAGATGGAAGTCATTCGCTTCGTCCAGACAGTCCACACAACGCACAGCACACATTCCCAACTAGCAAATAAATATTAAGCCGAGAAAAGGACAAAATCAATTGTGACCATAATAATATATTTGAAACTTTTTTTTTACTGTTACTCCATACAGGAAGTCATGAGGGAAATAATTTCCCTGAAGGCCTATGTCATCTTTGGGGATGCTGTGTGGAGTGTCTTTTAGAGGATGGGAAGGAGTGACCCTGGATCTTGAAAAGACCCATGTAGGAGGGGGGGAAACATGGAGGCAAATCATTCCACAACTGGGCCGTTGAACACAAGAACGAGTCGTAGAAGCGACTCATTCACGTGTGACAAATGTCAACCCTGTACAAATGTTGAGCGAGCGTTTGGCGTGTTTCCCGACTGTGCACCGGTGCCGAATGCACAGTCGGGTATCGGTAAAAAAAAAATGTTTTTTTTTTGTAATGCGGATTAGAAATCTTTGGTTACGTTTATTTACAAATACGCATCGATAAATGATTAAACATACTTTTCTCCACATTAAAAATCATATTCGTATTTTAAATATTTTGTAAAACATACAGTGGGACGGTCAGAAAAAAGTAACATTTCTGATTAGATTTTGAAAAATGCTAAGCCTATGTAAATTTTAAAAATATTTTTCTATTTAAAAACATTATATTTATCGTATTGCGTAATAATACTCTCATTATTTTGAATGAATAAATAATAACTGTCCGACGTCCCCCCCCCCCCCCCCGTTAAGTTAGTAGTGTTTACGGTTTCCAAAACGCTTTTGCCTTGCAAGCTTTTTTCATTACATTTCTCAATGTAATTTCATCACAAATTTTATAATTTTGTGTTGAATTTTAGATAAAGAAAACGGAGTGTCAAAAAAACTATTTCACATAAAATAAGAATTTTAAACATTCTGAAAAAAAAAAATTGTGTACCTAATTATGTAATCCATTTCTCCATATAACTATGCAGGATACGATACACTCCAGTCAAAAGAAAATCTAAGTACATAACTAGTAATAAAAGAATTACTACCAAAATTCATATCAGTTTGTCAATCAATAGGTCTAAAGAACGATGTAAAGTTCATGTGAAAGTTGTGCCAAGTTGTCTAAACGAATTGGCACTGAATTGTTAGTTTACATAAAGTGCCGACACGTCGGCTGTCGACACGAATTATTGGCAGCTTATAGTAAAGTTGCCCATGCAAAAGGCTGAAAATTGTCAAAAAGTTAAGTTAAGTGACACGAAATGTCAATATATGCGTAAGAATAATGTGTCAATAAACTACAACTAGGAGTATACTAGAACTCCAGCTCTGACCAGACATGGTTAGGTATACATACAAAATGTATTTTTTTTATCGATAATTAAGATTGGGACAAATATTTTAGGCATCGTAACACTTCACAAGTGACATTTTTACAGTAATTATTTTTAAGTAAATGTTATTAAGTTCTGCAAGTATTTTAGGTTGTTATTATTGTAACAGCTGGAGTTGTACAAATTAAAAACAATGAATATAATAATTAACAGTTAAGCTCATATTTCTAAATTCGCAATAGCCCGATTGTACAAATATGGACAATTCCCATTTATATATCCTACAATCAAAACCACGAATATATTAAACATGGCGCCTTTGAAGTGATTTTCTCACGGAAACGGCGCTATGAAAATAATCCATTTATTATTATGGCAATATCACGATTTTACACAATCAATTAAAACATGTAAATAGCCCAGTTTTACACTCAATAATCGAAAGGATAATTATTTTACCATGGATTAATTAGACCGGATATGTAAACAATGAGTCCATTTTAACATTCAACAGTGAAACCCATTCTTCCAACATCTCAACAGTGAAACCCATTCTTCCAACATCTCAACAGTCACATTTTATAGAATCAGCTCAAAATCCATTTCGACACAGATCAATTCTATTAGAGCATGGACCCAGTGGCGGCTCGTGACTTTTGAGTGAGCTAGAGTGCTAAGATTGAAAAATACGACGTTATTGATGTTGTTGAAGCTGAAAATGATCTTTTTTTTTAAATTTGGGCAGTGCCCCACCTACCATCTAAATTTCCATACAAAAAATTGAAATTTAAAAAAAAAATTTAAATCATTTTCAGCTTCAACAACATCAATAACGTTGTATTTTTCAATCTTAGCACTCTAGCTCACTCAAAAGTCACGAGCCGCCACTGCATGGACCTATCTCATTTAGAAACCCAAACAATCAAATACAAAATGCGAACATGGTAATAGCCCGATTTAAGACAATTCAAACATGCACATATCCCATTTATACACCGAACAATCAACAAATACATAAAGGCGAAGCTATCGGTGAAATCACTATTTTGATTAATCTATACTACGAATCGGTTTACATTATGAAAACCAAAAAATATATGCTTTGGATAAATTGAACCTTTTCCTAGAAATTCCCTTGATAAAAATTAAAATAAAATAGTTAATTATTTTGTAAAAAATATAAGCGTAAACTACTAAACAAAATTATGAACGTATGTAAGAAACAAGTTTTTAAAAACACTACTTTATAGCTAAGATTATTTGTGAAAGATTATTTCTTTTTCTTTCTTACAAAATTCTTCACAAAATAAATAAAACCCACTTTTTGCACCTACAACAAACATTTCTGGACTCCGCTTGCCGAGCGAATTTTATATCCATAACCTATATTGGTGTGGTGACATAAGACACAGCTCGTAGCAATATTTTTGGCTAGCATATTCCTCTTAAGTCAATTCGAACATGGACATATCTCATTTATACACCGAACAATCAAATGCATAAATCGAATATGACAATAACCCGGTTTTGTACAACCGATGAAAACATAAACATATCGAAACATTTTGACCTTCAACAAAAAATCACAAACCATTTCAACCCTCTTTCACGCTCAACAATCGAATGCACAAATTATTACATTAGACCCGCCCGTACACAATCAATTCAAACATGAACTCATCACAAAGACAAAACAATAATAATATCATGTACCATGTGTGTATAATACTCTGGCGGTATATCCAGGGGGCCTTCCTCCATTATATCCCCCAGCATTTCCTCGTCTTCCTCCCAGTACGTCTCCATCTTCTTGTGATGCAACATCGCAGACAATAACACAGCACGACAACACAATAACACTTGGAAGGTTTCACCAAATTAACATCGCAAAACACTACCTAATAATCACTCACTTTTAATCAATCACTCACTTTTTGACCACAGTATTTTGATAACACCAGTTAAAAGGTAATTATTGACTTAATAAAAAAGGGAAAAAAATTTGTACTTAGTTAATTTTCTACGTATCGGAATCGAGACGAACACTGTCCTGCTAAAATATGAGTGTATATTTTCATGGAAAAATCGTAGGAATATATGTACAACTTCGTTAACCTCTGAATTGTGACCTGGCTAAATAATACTAAAATGTGGTTTATTGCGTACAGCCAGCTTTGTTAATGGATGAACATGAGAATCAAAAAAGATAAAAATGTTAAAACAATCAAATTCTTATTTAAAGCTCCTATCGTACTTTTCTAGCCAACGACAGCCTCGGAAAAATGGCCGCCACTGTTGCCAAAGTATTGGCTAAAATGGGAGGCCATTTTCCTGGACCACATTATAGAATTTTTCGAGAGTTACAATGTCATCATAAGCAGTGGCGTGCATTATCTTTTTTTCCCATTGGGATTTAAAAATACATATTATTTGTTTAACGTCGGTCTAATGACCTGTCAACACAGTGATCCAAAAAGCTCCAGGCGTCTTTTTTTAGCCAGCGACAACCTCAAAAAAGTGTTGACAATAATCAACACAGAGTTAATGACAGTTGTTATGATTAGTTAGAAAGCTTTTTTTAATTCCGACACGAACAGAGCATAAGTTTTCGTCAGAAACTAAATATTTTATTATCACCAAGAATTTTGTTTGTTCATGTTGCTGTTCGGAATTTAGCGAAGCTGGCCGTTTTTTGCAGACAGCTACTACGTATTTTGGCATGCAATGATTAGATAATATTGTTTTTATTATCGACTACACAAACCGTGCAAGAATACCGAGCACGCGTCCGTCGCGCAGCGTACAAGGCACGAATGGCTTAAACTAATAAGATCTCTCGAAACTACCAAACAAACTACGTAACAAGTTGTTTTAGAATAATTCTAGATTATAGCAGAATTGAATAGTGTTTATTTATAACGCGTGCAAAAGTTCAGAACTTTAAAAACATTAACAGAAGAAAATAGGGTTTGCAGAGCTATAAAAACATCTACGCTATCTGCGCAAAAATTTCGCATTTCGCGTTTCTATGGTTCGCGTTTGCGAATTACAAAATGTACGAGCACTAGATCCTTTTTTACATCAAACCCCAATGCAAGAACATTTCAAGAGACAATTCTTACTCACGCATTAAAAGGCCGGATTATGATTATTTTACGGCCGTACACGGAGGGGGATTTTAAAAATATAGTTTTGTAATTTGATTACCGCAGAAAAAATTATGAGAAACAAACGTGGACGACAGTGAACTAGGCTAGTGCCGAAATGGGTGTCCCGTGACCCTTGCCTCCGGCCGTCGACGTTTGACTTCAGTGATCAGTGACAGTAAAATAACATCTATATTTTTTACTTCAAATGAGCTCAAGAATCGCTGGTCAAAGTCTATCGTGGTGCGTCTTGTTTAGACCCTGCATAAAAAAATTACCGATTCCACGATCAAAAATTATAAAATTGATCACATAAGCCTGGTCCGACGCAATCAATGCAATAATAACAACAAACCATTATGAAACCAGTTTCCATTTATACGAAAAATGAGGTAATTCATTTATTTATACTTTCAGATGACTTCATGGAGGCATTGAAAACGCGTGAGTAATAATTATTATCAACAATTTGCTAGGAGACAAACAAATAATAAAACGATCGACGGCCCCCGTGGCGTAGTGGTCAACGCATACGACTAGGAGTCGGGAGGGTGCGGGCTCGATAACCGCTAAGTACAAAAATATTAACTGACATTTTTTTCATGTACAAGAATCCGAACTGCCCGAATCCAGTGGAACTATGGCATTCCCAATGGGGATATTCCGTACGGAGTATGTAGGTTAGATACATTCATTTGTAAAGCGCCCTCGAGGGATTTTCTCAAAAAAACGGCGATATATAAATCATCCCCCTATCTGACGTCTTTAGCAGATACGTCTGTACCATATAAAGAATAATTTTTTTATGATCCGACTAAATGGCCGAAATCCGAGCAGTAAGAGGCCGGGGTGGGGAATACGTGAGGCCAAACGGAATGAATTTACACGCAGAAGCCGCCAATCCAATGTTGCCAACCAAAGAGGGCGTTTTATGATTTTTAAGACATTTTAAAATACTGATGTATAAGTTCTACGTATAATTATTTAATTTTAAAAAGTTCATATTTATAATCGGCGTTTGTTAATCTGCTTATACGAATGCATAAATTTTTAAGCCATAATCCTTTTCACTAGAGTTCTTCATATTGTGACATAATGTATTAAATAAATCTAAACAAAAAAATTCAAAATTATTATTATCTTTATCACTATTAATCGATATTATCGTTATCTGCGAATTACGTATTCTCTTATCACCGGCAAAAACGCATCAATCTAAATTTAGTAATGTTGAGAGCCTTTAAATGGGTTATTTTAAGATGACACGTTAATTTGTTGTGACGACGTTATGGAAGTCAGTTAATTAAAAATACATTGCAAGTCGATTAGAGAAGGAAAAAAACACGATAAATTACTTATACTAATGGTATGTATTATTGATATTGTATTCAAAATAATAACCGTATAGATGAAATAAGATGAAGTGTTCCAGTGTACATAAAAAATCTTAAGACTATTATTATCCTTCAAATGTGGATTAATTTCCTTACTCCAACCTTACGAGGAACGACTTCAATACTTTAAATTTCTCACTTTGTAAAAAGGAAGATTGTCTAAGTAGCATTCACATCAAAGTTCCTAGTTCCTAATAGACGCCATTTAACCGCCCGTCCTTTAGGTTATTGTTCAAAAGGTAGGTAAAAAAAACATCGGTTTTTTTTCATTAGATTTCGCAATAACAATACGTGTTTACAATATACCAACTTGTATGGGAGAGACGAAAATAGCCGAACACATCAGTAAGCTTCGGCTGACCACGAAATACTAAACGATATGGCGCAGGAACAAACTTGACATATACAAATGTTTTGTCGGTTTCGGGTATAGCTTTTTTTGTACATGAACGTACGGGATACGGCTTGTTGCGTTCGGGCGATAATATAGCAGCCGTATCACGTACGTTCGTATGGGTGGGGCTGTTAAGGAATCATAAAACATTTTATCTTGACTTATTTAATAACAATATTGCCTATTTCAATCCAATGTCTCGAAGGTGTAGATTGTACAATGATATAAAATGTGACGATATAGACATCTTTATGAACACCCTCGGATATTTTAAAGAGCAAATTAGCCATATTTTGATTGCTTTACTTTTTTCTTCTCTTTCTATCTCTTATATTGATTAAAGATGATATTAACAGTTCGTAATAAATCGAAGAATGATACCGATAAAAATGACGGGGCGGATTGGGGTAGCCGTAGCTCAGTGGATTAGAGGGCGGAGTTCGAGTCCTAGCTGCTACCGCTACCTTTTTCTTTTCGATTTCATGTTTCATTCTAAGAGTTATTAATATTATGTGCAATAATTAAAAATATATCTTGTATTATGTTTCATGTTTATTATACCTTATGGTGTTATTATCTTATGTTATGCTTTATGTTCTATTTCATGATTTATTTAGCATTTCTATCAAGTGATAACTAAACCAAAACTATGCACCCTGTGAACACGTTTAACTGGATTGTTAACAAACGTTATAAATATGATCAAGTTAATAAATACTCTGTAAATGTTCCAAAACAATAAATAAATAAAGCGTATTTATTACGTTGAGCTTGTTTCGAATCATCCCTTCTTCCTTTCTAACACAGAATTTTAAATTTCGAGAAACGGTTAAAATTGAGGCAAGTTATTGATTTTTTTCAGTGATTAAAACACAAAAAGGAGTATGTCACGTTAGAAAAATATCGCTGGGGAAAGAATCCCTCAAGCCTTTGTTCGAACTCAGTTCTATTTATAAAAAAATATCATTGTTCGTTTAAGTAATGTTTAGATTGCAGTTAAAAATAAAATAAACACTTGTCGAGTGTGTTTTGAAAACAATGTGACTAAAAGCTACGGCGTCCGAAGCAATTGTCGAAATAATATGGACATTGTGTGTCATTCAAAACAGGAAAATGCAAATAATAATGCGATATTTTTGTCGATTCAGCTGCACTGCGCATATAAAGTCATAACCACCGGAAGCAAGACAATATAAGAAAGAAAAAAAAACGAATCGACAGCTTCACTACTAGGTACGTTATGAATAATAAATTCATTACATTCTTGTTAGCAGTATTAACAATATTAGATTATTGCGGGATAGTACAATCAATCTATACCCTCCGAGCGACAACTGAACGTTGTTTGAAAGGGAGATATGTTAATACGGAAGAGAGAGGGAGCGCGTTAATAAAATAGACGCTTAGGGCGTAAGCGAATGTTATTTAATAAAACACGAAATACTGACTTAAGTAGCATTTAAAGAAACGTTGTGAATTATTTTATACCTGTAATATGTTAAATACCAGAACAACGCGCGTTATTTATAATTTTTTTGCTTACTTTACGATTTTTTTCTATAGATGGAATTTCATATAATTGCTTTTCAATAATATGTACATAGAAATTCTGAATGCGGAGGCTCAACCAGCGGCGTACAGTTCACAGAGGGAACTAAAATAATTTTTTAAAAAGATTTTATATAAAAATTGCATTTTCCAAATCCTTCAAAAGGGTCAATGTCAAATGTGAACATTAAATCAATACCTTCTTGAAAATAGATTAACCGGCAAATAGCAATGAACGCCGATTAAATTTAATATGTGAATAAAATACAGAATACATAGATTACAAAAAAGAGCACTTAATGCCCTACATTGAATTACTATACATTACACAACCTAACCTAATCTAACCCAACCCTTTAAAACTTGGGGTCTCAGCGCCGGTAGGGCACCCAGTGAGGACCACATGACATATTAATAAAAAATAGATCTAATAAATACGTCCCTTCAGTATTAAAATGGATGTGTCTAATCAAAAAAAGAATAAATCGACCAAAGTTCAGACACAACAGGGTTTTTTTTTAAATACAATAGATCTCAGAAATGTATACTTATTGATAATGCTGTAATACGAAACAGCTGTCGCACTGCAGAATATGTAAAAGTATTCGATTCGATTATTTTATCGTTAAATCGTTAGTTAAATATCAACGTACATTTAAAAATTCGAGTATTATTATTATGTTATGACCAAACGAGATGCGAACTTCTCGAGACGCTCTGAATCACTAAAAGAAGATCGGATACAATAATAAAAATAAGAATAATAATACTAATAATATGCACGGAGCGGAGCATCCGAATTTATTATTCGCAAACGTGAATGCAGGAGTGACGGAACCGCGAACCGCGAACCGCATCCGCAATCATTGATTTTTTTTTGTTCAGTGAACACAACAGGTCTGAATATTCATCTTCATTATCTCATTCCCCCCAGCCTCACAACATACCCCAATTAGGGGTGCCGTAGTGCCACTGGTTCCGGACTCTAGTGCGTACACATAAAAGGTCTAAAACTGCTGTTATCAAAACCGGCCGAGCCCCCGCGATCAAATATTTCCGTAGTGTGCTGAAGGAAAAAAAAATAGTGCGCGGCTTTAGCCTATTTACGTAATAATTTACTTGTTTTTAACAAATTGATGTTTTGGTGAATTGTATCGTCTTACAAGATGATATGTTTATATATTTATAAAATGTATGTATATCTATCGTTAGTAGTGAGCCTTGAGGTGATTTTTCACAAAAACGGCGCTATATAAGTAATCCAATGATTATTATTATTATTCCTCAGAATAGCTACTTATAATCTACATATATACGAAAAGAAAGTATGTTTTCACGTTGCCCATCGGATACGCTGGCATTCAACGGATACAATCCGATGGGCATAGAAGTTAAAGATCGGCACTCAAAAGTGGCCCTAAACACCACTTTACAGTCTGCCAACTCAAGCAATACTACAAAATCGTTCATCTGAAAATTCTATACGGATAGTTCGGAAAATGTGTAAGGTTTCTAAATACACAAATCCTAAAATCTTTTAAATAAATACATACCAAAATGTCTAAATACAGATGCAGCTTAATAGAATTTGTTCAAGGATTATTATCTTTTGAAACTGTATACATTTACCCGTAAAGAATTTACAGTATTCGTACGTAGTATTTCTTGCGTTAGAAGACTACAAGATGTGTATTTTTGGTTGCTGGCCATTAAAATATCGAAATAAAAGAAAAACCCGAGGTTAAATATTTAGGACATATAAGCATAAAAACTAAAACTGAGAATCGGCGTTTAACGGCTCAAATGTCAAAAAATTTTAACGGCGCTGATCGTCGATTTAATGGTCATCAAATGCGACGAGAGTTGGAAACAACCTTATAATGGTCGTCAAGTGTGACGAGAGTTGAAAAAACCCCAACCTTATAATGGTCATCAAATGTGACGAGAGTTCGAAACACCCCAACCTTAATTTCTTAAAAAGCAATATTGATTTTTTTTTACTGGCATGGTGTTTTATCGAACTTATAGTTATTTACAATTTAAGCCATTACTGTCAACTGATATGACATGCCTGTAATTGTTTTAATATCTCTGTAAATATAATAAACACAGAGTTAATATTTTAAGTGTTCCTCAGAAATGGTTCCACGATAATTCAACACCCGTATGAATCGGCACACTTTTAAAAGTAATATAAAATCATTAAAAATACAACAAAAAAAACTAGCTCGAAAACCTAATCTAACCTAACATAATTAATAGTTTTTTTTTTAAATAAAAAAATAAAAAAAATTATCTATTATATAAAAAAGAATGCATTTGTTTTGTATACAAATCTACAGTTTTATTCCTAGCTGGATGAAAATTTACACACTTAACCTACAAAACAATGCATGTACGTAAGTCTGCATGCGTTGATAACTTGCGTAATTGTTGCGGTAGCGAGCGAGAGTGGTACGGGGAATCGATCACCGTGCCAAGATGCACGGTCGTCAGCAGTAGCCGGCGGTCTGCCAGCAGTAATGAGTGTATCATGCGTTTTATGCATTGCCGATGTTTTTTCCTCGTTTTCAAAAAAAAAAAGGTTTTTTTTTGTAATGCGGATTACAAATTTTTGGTTACGTGTATTTACAAAAACGCAACGACAAATTATTAAACACACTTTTCTCCACTTTAAAAATCATATTCGTATTTTAAATATTTTGTAAAACATACAATGGAACGGTCAGAAAATAGTAATATTTCTATTAGATTGATAAATGCTAAGCCAATGTAAATTTATAAAATATTTAACAAATATTTATCTATTTAAAAATATTATGTTTATCGTATTGCGTAATAATACTATCATTATTTTGAATTAATAAATAATAACTCTCCGACGTCCCTCTCCCCGTTAATAAAATAATTTACATAATTAATAAATGTTAAATTTTCATTTTTATCCAACTAAATATTACAAAATTGTAAATGTGTACCCTGTACACTAAGTGTACAGCGCCGGAGGAGCTCCGGAGATTTTCTAGCACCGTGAGGGAAGGGTTAAGTTAAAAATGGTCAGATGTTGAACACACCTGGAATATCGAAGCATCTTGGACTTGTAAAACGTGGGCATGTATTCGTTATGGATATATTATATGATTGTACGAGTATATTGTGGCTTCGTATCTCAAGCGGTGAAGTATTGGGAAGTAATTTCAGGTGTTTCTCAAAGGTATGCTCCACGGTACACCATTTTCTACATTGTATTTTTTTAATGTAATTAAGCAAAATAAAAACATTATAATGGAGTGTACATGGTGTTGTGTTTGCTTCGAGGTTATTACATTTCTGGGAAATGTGTGTGCCTTTTGTTTTGATCCAGACTGAGACATTTTGTTTGATTTTGTTTTATTTATTTAACCAATGTATAACATCTAATTTTAAAACAACTCAAATGCAAAACTATTATATTTATCAAGCCATAAAAAAATACCATAATCTCCCAATTGAAATGCACTGTATTAACGACCAATCGGAACAAATAAATAATATTAAGCTCTTCTTTAAAAAAAAATTACATATTTAAATATTTCATACGAAACATTTTATAAATAGAAGCAAATGAAATATAATACCTACCAAAGTAAAAATCGTAGTTATCAGACACAAGAACTCCTATATACATGACCAAGAATACCCTAAAATTAAATATTTTGTAAAAAACTTAAAATGGAATTTATCTTTTATCTATTATATAAAGAAGAATGTCCCGGCGGTGTGTGTTTGTTTTGTATACAAACTAACAGTTTTATTACTAGCTTGATGAAATTTTGCACACTTGACCTACAAAACAAGTGGAAGGTCACTGTCTTCATGAGATTACGAATAATCACCATATCCGCCTTTCCCACCCTTGAAGCCAAAGGTTGGTACTTCTTGACGAAATTTTGCACACTTTACGTTAACATTAAGAGGAACCCGGGCAACGCCGGGTACTTCAGCCAGTAAGAAATAAAAAAAGTTTTAAAAAAATATTAACAAGTTACACCCTGTATAAGATTGGTTTTACTTGTATATGGTAAGAGCATACTGCATTCAATTCAGATAATAAACACATTACAGGAAAATGTTTTTAAAAAAGTATTGCGTCATATTTGAAATCCGACTATTTATACTCGTACGACTTCAGTAGTACGAGTATAATATTAAATGAGGGGGTATGGTCTATTAATTATTAAAAACTAAGGAGAGACTTGATAAGGGTAAAAAAGGGTATGCAAATTAATACGATAACGAAGTTATAATACTAGAGATGTAAAAAATTTCGCGTTTGCGATAACGTGAATTTTGACGCGAATACCGCAATTTTCGGGTAAATAAATAACCGGGATATTCTGGTATTAAAAAAAAAAGTACCATTGTACGTTATAAATAATTATTTGTCAATGGTTTTGAAAAGCTTGGAATTTCGTGTTGGAAAAGCCGCGAAGTCATCCGTTTTTGATTTTCAAAAAAAATAAAAACTGTAAAAAAATATATACAGAAAAGAGACAACATGCAAAAACCAAAAATTAACACTTTTTTTTTTTTGAAAATGACTTTCCCAAAAATACGTCGAATTTCTCCGGAAACAACGCGAATTTCACAGAAATAATACGAATTTCGCCAAAAATAAAACGGATTTCACCGAAAAAAAACAACACGATTTTTTCATGTCTATGTTATATTACTAATTTTAAAACATTGACAGAAGTATACTGTACACAAACACATTAAGGCGATCCAACGGCTAAAATTCGAACAAAATCACGAGCTCGTTACGCGGGTAGCGACAAGGTTGAGATTCCCGCTTAACATCGGCCGCATGTTTCGATTTACGCAAAAAAACCATCACCAAAATGCGTGTTTTATTCTATTTTGTAAAACTCGGACATAATTATTGAAATGTTTCAGGGGTCATATTCTAAAAAACTTACTTTACCACAATGAACAATACGACAATATCGGAAAAGGGGTTCGTAAATGGGAGAGTTTGCGCTTTAAACATTTTTTTAATGTCTGTTATTTTATTTTTTTCTAGGCTTATAAAAAGACATACCAAAAAAATGGCCGGTTAAAAGAAAGGCCAAGGTGTGTTCTACTTGTAGTATTTAATTAAATCATCTATGATATTTCTAGGCCATCAAATTCTCAAATCGAAAACACATGATTTTGCATTACTTCCCATTGCATCGCCTTAAATGTAATGTTACCTATAAACAATACAGTAATAAAATAATAAAGTTTAACTTGGCCTTTAGTATGGTATTCGTTTGACTATGAATTAGACCAAGGTCGAACTTAGGCACTTAGGAAAAATAAAATATAATTTTTTTCTTGTTCTCACACACAAATTTTTTAACAATGAAGCAGACAACCTATGTGCTGAATAACAACAAAAAAAATTAAAATGTGAATTCTGTACAAAGGTCCCAATTTCCCGGAGTCAGTGGGACCATCGCATCCCCAATTGGGGTATGTTGTTTGCGCTGAAGCGAGTAAGGAAGTGAAGGAGATAGGAAGGAAGAAGTTTAGGAAATACCTACCTATTCAAATCGGGTTACCACAAACGGCTTGAGCCATTTCAAGCAACAAAAACTTTCGGACGTTCCTGGCATAAAGAAATGTTCACAGGTTTTTCAACTTGCAAATTCATTTCCATCACGGGTTATGGAGCTATTAAAAACGTTTTTTTACTGTAAACAACTATGACAAGATGCCATATATTGTTTGCTCAACACATTTATATTGTTCAAAGAGAAAAAAAAATGGTTGAAACTAGGGCAAAGTCCGGTAGTAAAACTAGTGGTTTTCGATAAATACGAAGATAATGTAGCTCATCTGCCGACAGTTTGTGAAACAATGGTTTATTTAATGGTAATGACACGTTCTAGAATATCTAGATCTAGATGATGAACACATTTGAGACAATAGCTACTTTGGGACGATCCTTCCGGAAAGTACCAACAAATAGCTGTACTGCACAACTATCAGTACTACAGTACAGTAAGCAAAGTACCTACAGTCTGTTTCATCTACGGTGAACGCAAATAGCTAGTTGCATTGATATGTGAACACCAACAGCTAGTTTCATTGATAGATTGAACACCAACACCTAATTTCATTGCTAGGTTAACACGGAAAACTAGTTTCATTGATAGATCGAACACCAACAGCTAGTTTCATTGCT